>JARHVA010011063.1:0-98001 GCA_037957365.1 Torreya grandis
CTGAGAAATGATCTGCGACCTCTAATGAAATTTAGGTTAGTTTCATTGGGTTGTCATATTCATTCCCTCATCTTTATGAATAATCACCAAGAGTGCAGTGGGGTCAAAATGGCCTATTCATCCAAACAGGGTCCATGTTTTCCTTTGTTTCTTCACTTCAAGATTAGATGGGAAATAATGGTTATAGTGATATTATTTAACGATAAAATAAGACCTATTCCATATAGATTAATTAGTTAAATCATTTTAGGAAGGTATAAATGGCATACAATTGGTTTCCTAGAGTGTCCTTGTGAATAGTCTATTTGATTAGTTTTAGAGCATGATTTGAGTTGTCAAGAAAGTGTCTTCATCTTTACGGGTTATTAATTCAATGTCTAATTCATTTCACACCTCATTAATCTAAGCAAAATATCATATATCTCCATCTTGAGTACAATTTCCTTTGAGATAATTTTGGGTGACTTAATCTTTTTAACAAGGTACATTTGTAAATAATAGCATATTCAAATACATGATGTCACTGCGAGGAGGAAGACTATGGTTTGGGCCATGGCAGTTGAAAAGGGAATTTGAAGTTCCACATAAGGAGTTTTTCTCAAAATTTGATGGCAACATGAGATTGGAGATTCATTCTTGGGGCTAGGAGGATCTGTTATGGAAAAAGTAGGGCCATGACCATTTCAACAGAATAATACAAGGCCTAAGTCTCCAAGTTACAAATATGGAAAAATGTTTTTGGGTCCATTTTAGAATGAAAATGAAGTATTTAATAAACTTTGGAAGTTGAAAGACTCTAATAAGTCAAAAGGTCAGCAACAGATGGAGGTTGCAGTTAGGGAAGATAGAGTCATTTTGTGTGAAATAGTTGGTAAGGAATGGATGAAGACCATTAAGGAGTTTAAAGAAAAGGAATTTTTTATGAAATGGGAATGGGAGCATGCAAATTTAAAAAAGGTCTAAGCATGATGTGATGAGGTGTGGGGTCCCTTGACTAAACTCAAACCTTTGTCAAATGGGTTTTTCTTTGTAGAATAAGATTCAGAAAGAACAAAATGGTGGATATTAAATAATGGACCCTTTATTATGGAGGGAGTGGGTTTATGCATAAAATATTGGGTTTCTCACTTCAATCCATTGAAATAATCGATTGAGGAGGTTTTGGTTTGGATCTGCTTGCATAGTCTCCCTATCAAATATTGGGGATACTAAAACCCTAATGGTTATAGGTATTAGATTGGGTTCTTTTGTTAAAGTTGAACAATCTATAGATAAAAAGGATCAAAGTATGTACGTGAGGATTTTTATAAAATGGAAACCATTTACCCCATTCTAAAATAAATAGAGATCAAATCAAATGAAGGAATATAGAGGCAGTAGATTGTGGTTAAAGAGTGTTTTACTAACTATAGCATTTGTAAAAATTCCAGTCACACAAGTAGTGATCAAATTTGAAACAAGAAAGGGAAAACTTTATAAAATGAGGTACTGGTTAACAAATTATAGGAACCAAAAAAGGAATAGTTAGTTAAACAAGATATAAATTAGTTAAACACTAATCTAGATGAAAGTCAGGTTATTGAATCAATGGGAGATAACAATCAATCAGAACTACCCCCTTATCCAAATATGGATCCACTAAATAATCCAAAAGTTGGATTGTTAGCTTTGGATAATCCCCTTTATTTTATAGCTATAGTAACTAAGGCTTTGGCTAATCGGACAATGGAAGAACAAGTACAAGAGAAAGCCTTTTTACAGAAGGATAACTTAGAAAGAGTCAAATCACAGATAAATTTTGACCTATAGGATTTTGTCACATGTGTAGACACTCTGATTGAAACTCCAATCTACAAAGAGAAATAAGGTAGAGATAGTGGATTTTTAGATGATGAATAAAGTACAGATCATGAAGTAGAGGAAGGAATTTTGGATAAGATAACCATAAAATAAAGCATGTCAATAGATGGTAAGATTAATATTGGTGAAAAGAAAGATTGGGGAAGAATGTCAAATAAGGTTAAACTAAAATTGGATGGTAGCACAAAAGGCCAAAGAAAATTAAGATCTGGGAAGGGATTGTCCCTTCTTGAGTCACAATGAATGCAATACCTTAGAATGTTAGGAGTTACAATGCCCCTAATAAGAGGCATTTGATCAAATGGGGGTTTGATAAGTTTTGACCAGATTGTATTCTATTACAAGAAACTAAACTAGATAAAATAAGTATAGACAAACTTATGTGCAAATGGAAATAGTGGATGGGCAGATTTGTGGAAGCAGATGGTGCTCTAAGTGGTTTAGCTATCCTTTGGGATCCATGTAAAGTAAAGGTAGATGATGTGGTAAAAAACAAACATTTACAGTTATTAAAAGTGGTCTCAAAATTGATGAAGGATTCAATATTCATTATTAATGTGTATGGCCCTATGAGTACTAGTCAAAAAAGGGAAGTTTGGAAATAGTTCACAGAGGTTTTACATTCTCTAGGTGATGCATTGGTTGTATTAGAGGGAGATTTCAATGCCACCCTCTTGTGTGAAGAAAAGAAGGGGGGTTTAAGGAAGTTAATTTTTTTTTTTTTTAAAACTTTTAGTAGTTTAATTTATCAAATGATCTATAAGAAGTTTTTACAAAGAATGGGAAGTTTACTTGGATGAAAAAGCATAAGGGCTTCACAAACATAGTAGAGAAATTGGATCATTTCCTTCTAGTAGGTAAATGGTGTGATAATTAATATGTGGTGGAATCATTTATCTTGGCAATTTTAGGGTTAGAGAATTATCCAATCTCTATATCAATGTCAAAGGATGTTTCCCCAACTAGGAATCCATTTAAATTTGAGGATATGCGGTTGAGAGATGAGACCCTGAAACCTTTAGTTGAAGCATGGTGGAAGAATGCCCCTTAACTGGAAGGATCTAAAGCATATATATATATTTTTTAAACTAAAATATATCAAGGGAAACCTATGAGAGTGGAATAGATGACATTTAAAAGATGTTTTTGAAGAGAAAGTGAGGTTAGAAGAAAAGTTGGAACACATGCATACAAAGGTTCTAACTCATGGTATGGAAGAATTTGATTATAAGCAAGAGAATGACTTAAATGGTAAGTATTCAAAAATTCTAGCCAGAGAGGAGATATATTGGTGACAAATTTCTTGAGAGTGTTGGTTGAAAGAAGGAGACTGTAATACAAAGTTCTTTCATAATTCAATGAAAACTAGGAGAAGAAAAAAAAATTGAGGATAAAGAATAGTAGAGGGGAGATTCTGAAAGAGAAAGAAGCTGTTAATAGAGAATTAGTAAGGTTTTTTTATGACATGCTAAACACAAAAAGCATAATTAAATAATATTTAGTATAAGAGATGTTAAATTTTATACCAAAATTGCTTAATGACCAGCAAAATCAAATCCAAAACAAGGTGATGTCCTTGGAAGTTCAATCAACCATGTTTCAGCTAGGTAGAGATAAAGCGCTAGGACCAGATGGGTTTCCTACAAGCTTATGTAAATAATTTTGGGAAATAATTAAGGAATATTTATGGGAAGTATTAGAGTAATCTTGAATGCACTCTTACATGTTGTAAGACATGAATAACACTCTTACTGCACTTATCCCTAGGAAGAAGGATTTTCAGACTTTTGATGACTTTCAGCCCATTTCTTTCTGCAATACAACTTATAAGGTGGTTTTCAAAGTAATTGTAATTAAGATGAAGTAGGTATTAAAGGTTATTATTTTAGAGGTACACAATAGATTCATCTAGCACTGCTCGATTGTGGAAGGAATTATTATAGTGCATGAAGCTATACATTCAATAAGGAAGGCCAAAACTGATAGGATGTTAGTGACATTAGATATTCATAAAGCTTATGACTAGGTTGATAGATCCTTCCTATTGAAATTACTCAAAAAATTTAGGTTTAACACCTCTTGGATTTCATGGGTGAAGAGTTGCATCGAGACTCCCAAGTTCTTTGTTTTAGTTAATGGTAGTCCACAAGGTTTATTTTCAACTAGCAGAGCTCTTCATTAGGGGGACCCTTTGTCTCTATTTATGTTTATCATAATGGATGAGGTTTTAGGCAGGTGCATAAGTAAGGCTAGAAGTGAAGATAAATGAAAGGGAGTGTGTATAACACAAGGTATGGAGGTAGTCACACATCAACAATTTGTATATAATACGATTCTACTAGGAGAATCTACTTCAAGAGAAGCCTATGTCATCAAAAATACACTTGAAAAGTATTGCTTAGCCTTAGGTTAGAAGGTTAATTGGCATAAATCAGATATTCTCTTCTTCAATACAAAGATAGAAAAGCAAAGAAAAATAACTAGAATCCTAGGAATAAAGATAGGGAAGCTATCAAGGAAATTTTTAGGTACTCTGCTCTTTAAAGGTGCATGTATATCCAATTTATGGAATCATTTGATTGACAACTACTTGGGTAGAATAGAGGGATGGAAGGGAAGATGGTTATCATCTATAGGGTGAATTCTAATGCTTAAATCAATCATTTCATCTATATTGATTTTTTTAATGATGTGTTTAAAGCTACCAACAAAGATAATATCAGTAATAGAATAGAAAATGAGAAAGTTTTTTTGGAATGGTAGTAATGAGCAGGAGAAAGTCCCATTATTGGCATGGGATAAATTATGTAATCCAAAATCTATATGTGAGGTGGGGCTTTGGAAATGGAATTTAATGAATGATGCAATGGGAGAAAAACTTTTATGGGGCATGGTTAGTAAACCTGAGGAAAATTGGGTGAGGATCCTCCAAAGAAATTACCTAGAAAATGCACAAAAGGAATAGATTCTCACTATTCAAAACCTACCTAAAGGTTCATCAATTTGGAATTTTATGATTTCATGTAAACAGGTAGTCATAAATCATTTATCATGGCAAGTGGGCTTAGGGGAAAAAGTTAATTTCTAAGAGGATTCCTAGGAGGGGTATCTAGTCTTGAAAGGAGATTTAAGGTTAGTATAAATTCAAAGAGAAACATAAAAAAAGTGGGGGACAAGGATTAAATATTATGTAGTTAAGAAGGAAGTAGATGGTTTTGAAGATTGGGTATGGAAACTTATTGAGGACTTAAATTTGTCAGTAGAATAATATAGCACACTTCAAAAAAATTTGAAAGATAGGAAAGTGTTTTTAGTAAGAGGCAATGATGAAGTGAAGTGGTGTGGTTATAAGGATGGGATGTATAAGGTTAATATTGGTTACAGGTTACTAGAGGAAGAATGGGAAGAGGAAAGATGGCCAAATCATTTATGTTGGAATAAAAATTGCTTACCTAAATTAGGATCCTTTACATGGTTGGCTTTGAGAGGGAGAATTTTGATAGGGGATAGGATTAATAAAATAGGACTTTTAGGTCCAAACCAGTGTGTGATGTGTAAGAGAAATGAAGAAACACTTGATAACCTACTACTGCATTGTGAGTTCGTAAATAACTATTGGATGTATTTGTTGAAGTTGAATTAGTAGGTACCTTGTCCACAAACTTTGAAGGACATGTTTTAGGGATGGAGATTGAATTTAAATAAATCATCATGATCATGTATATAGTAGGTAAGTCCTTTAATTTTGATCTGGGAATTCTAAAAAGAGTGTAAAAGAAGAATTTTTCAAGGTAAGGAATTAAGTTTTGATCACATGTTAGCAATGATAGAGCTGGCTATTTCAGAAGTGGTCAACATAGTAGTAGGAAAGTAAAACTCTAGAAAATACCCATTTTGTCAAGTAGATAGCATAATAAAAAGTAATTGTCATAGGCTTAAGCTACCACAAACATATGGGTCCCAGATTGGAAACCCTTTGAAAACATCAAAAAGGGTGAGAGAATCATAGTGACTAGAAGTAAGGTGGATAAAGGCAAATTTTGATGGAGTTGCAAAAGGGAATCCTAGCCCATCAAGTATAGGATGCATCATTAGAGATGATTTAGGTAAAATTTTACTGGTGGGAGCTCAAAAATTATAAGATGTCACTAATAATGAAGTGGAGGCACAAACTACCTTGTTAGCAGTTAATTTAACATGAAATTTTTCTTACCAAAAATTGCACTTGGAGGGTGATTAAAAAATTATAGTAAATGCTATTGCAAATGGTGGTTCCCAAATTTAGAGGATAAACAAATTTGTGTAGATTATAAAATAAAAGATCAAAGCTTTTACACACTTCAAAATTTTGCATACCTACAAGGGAGTAAATGAAGTGGTAGACACACTGGCAAATTGGGTAGTGAGTAGCCCTATGATAAAAAGAAGAGTGAATGTGCAGGATATACATGAATTATCATGTGTAGAGGTTCCTAATGGGTAATAAGTGATCTGTAAACTGAAAAATTCAAGTGTACTACATTTGAAAATCACTTGTTCATGTTTATGAGATCTTTCAAAATTTCACTTTCTTGTATTTAATTTTGCATAAAGAAAGTAAAATCAGAATTAAAATGAAGATTAGAATGCAATAATAATCAGAGAAAATCAAAGATAACACCAGAAAGTTGATAACGGAGTTTGGCTTCAATAGCATACATCTCCGGGTCCGTTCCAAGTGAGGACCGTTCTATTAAAATGCTGCAACAAATAGCTTCAAAACCTTTACAAATCTTCAATTTTGCCTTCTCTGATCTTTATATGCCTACAAATATTCCTCCTTGACCTGAAAACAAAAGCCTAAAGCTGTACAAGGCAAAATCAAGGCTCTAATCCTCTTATTTCTCTTTACATAGTCAAAAATCCGTGTCAATACAAGTAAAAATAACTCCCTTTTATAATGTTTCAACCACTGTGGTTGAGGTGGTCAAGACCTTAGCTTTTTAGGCGCCAAGTCTCAAGTTCAAACCTCCTCCTCCTTTCTAGGCACCTAGCTCTTCTCCCTAGGTGCCAAGTATGCAATTTGAATTTTCTTCCCTCCATTTTAGGCACCTTGGACTTGGCAATTCCTTGGGTGGCGTGATAGGCATGGCTAGGTGGTGTGGCATGCTTGAAACTTTCAAATAACATGTGATAAATAACACCTAACCAAAATTTTGCCCCCTAATCATTTGCCACGTGTAAAATGAAGATTGGTCCATTTGGCATTCCGCAATTGTGCCACGTCATTTTTGACACCAAATTTTTACCTGTTGAACCATAACTTCAACGGCCTATAACTTTTGCATACGGTGTCCGTTTTTCAAACCGTGAAAAGCATCGAAAAGCTCTCGACGAGTACTACAATGTGAAAATGATTTGAACTGAATTTGAAGACTTTTGTAAAATAGAACAGTACATGGATCCATTTGGATCATTCCTCCCCATTGGGAACTTTTGGACCTCCGAAAGTTGAAATTAATTGGTAATGAGGTGAGGGTATTTTTCCCTCACCTTTTCGACTTCCATCCATCTGGCCTTGCTTGGGTACATCCCTTTGAGACCAACACGAAGATATTCAACATTTCCTCTTTGCGAAGTTCGCATATTCCTGTCAAGTATAGTATCTTCCTGCAATTCTGTTAGATATTCAGGAGCAAAATCATCAACAGAAGGAATGGACACACTTTCATCATGATCAATGATCATTGGAGGCTCATACAATTTCAAATTTTCCACATTTACAACTAAATAAATCTGCATGTAAGATGGTAAGTCTAATCGGATAGCATTTGTGCCAATTTTTTCTGTTATCTGAAAAGGACCATATCAGATTGGTTTCAACTTTTTACCTTCACTTGTTAGTCTTTTCTTACTAATGTGAAGCCATACCATATCACCTACAACAAATTGGTGATCAATACGATGTTTGTCATGCCTAGCTTTGTACTTGGCTTGACTTTTCTCCAATTGAGTACGAACAGTATGATGAATGAGTTGTATTTGTTCAATGAACTTCTTGGCTCGAATGGCTTCTTTTGGTTCACCAACAGCTATATCCTGTCCATAGCAAACATCTAGAGGAGATTTAGGCAAGTATCCATAACAAACTTCAAATGGAGATTTCATAGTAGAAGAATGAAGTGCTCAGTTATATGCATGATGTATGTAACACAATTGTTCATCCCATAACGTTGGATTTTTATTGCTATAACCCCTAAGCAAATGTACCACAGTGCGGTTCACAACCTATGTTTGTCCATCGGTTTGTGGATGAAATGCAGTGCTCTTTTTTAATTTAGTGTTCATTAGTCCCCACAAAGTTGACCAAAACTCTCCAATAAATCGAGAATCTCGATCAGAAATAATTGAAGTAGGCAAACCAAAATGAACCCATACATGTTTAAAGAACAAATATGCAGTGCCTTCGCTAGTAATCTACTTAGTGCAAGGAATCAAAACACACATTTTGCTAAATCTATCCACAACCACATATAAATAGTCATGTTTTCTTTGTGTCATAGGCAATCCCCCCACAAAATCCATAGAGATACTTTCCCAAGGGCAAGTTGGAACAGGTAGAAGACCCTAAAGTCCCAATTTCCTGTTACTTGGTTTACTTGTGGCACAAAGAGTACATCCCCTTATATATTTAGCAACATTTTCTTGCATACGAGGCCAATAACAATACATTTTCAAATGTGCAACTATTTTAGCAACTCCAAAATGACCAGAAATAAGAGAAGTATATGCTTCTCTAATCATGTGCACCCTCTCATTTTGAGGAATACATAGTTTACCCAAATGATACAAAAGATCATTGTGTACATGATAGTCCAATTCTTCTACTTGTCTACTACTCATCAAGTCCTTATAAACATCCTGAAAATCAAGATCATTCACATATTGTTCCTTATAACTTTCATGAGACAAAGAACCATGTTGTAAAAGAATAGATGCAACAACCATAGGAGGCCTAGATAGCATATCTGCAACCTTATTCTGAATTCCTTTTTTATACTTGATCACAAGATGAAATTGTTGTAAGAAACCCATCCAATGAAAATGTCTAGACTGTTGTAGCTTAGTTTGTGATTGGAGATACTGTAAGGGCTGATGATCTATATGTATTATTGTTTCTTTGCCCATTAAGTAATGTTTCCATTTTTTAACACTTTGAACCAACGCATACAATTCCTTATCATAAGTTGGATATTTTTTTACTGCACTTGTAAAGGTTTCAGAATGATAACAAATTGGTTTCTTACCTTGCATTAAAATAGCTCCCATAGCATACTCACTTGCATCCATCTCGATCTCAAATGGTTGTTGTATATCAGGAAGTGCCAAGACTGGAGCAGTACTTATCTTTTCTTTCAAAGTATCGAAGGCTTTTTGATGTTTGCCTCCCCACTGAAAGACCTGTTTCACACTTGTCAAAGAATGCAAAGGTGATGCAATTTATGAAAATTGAGCAATAAACTTCCTCCAAAACTGTACTGCACCAAGAAAACTCCTAACCTTAGTTGTGTTAGTGGGTGTAGGCCAATTAACAATAACTGCCACTTTTACAGGATCAATTTTCAATTTACCATGTCTTACAATGTAACCCAAGTATATCAAAGAGGTCTTGCCAATTCACATTTTGACATTTTTAGATAAAGTTTTTCCCTTCGTAATGCATCCATGACTTTCTTAATGTGGATCACATGCTCTTCCCATGACTTGCTGAAAATCAATATATCATCTAAGTAAACTATAACAAAATCATCAAGGAATTGTCTAAAAACATCATTCATCACTCTCATGAATGTATCTGGGGCATTACACAACCCGAAACGCATAACAAGCCATTCAAACAATCCCTGTTTTGTCTTAAAGGCAGTTTTCCATACATCACCTTCATTAATTCTTACTTGATGATATCCACTTCTCAAATCCAGCTTAGTGAAATAAATAGCATGTTTTAATTGATCCAACAAATCATCTATACGAGGAAGAGGGTAATGATTCTTAATAGTAATTTTGTTTAAAGCATGAAAATCAACACACATTCGCCAAGTGCCATCTTTCTTTGGCACCAAAATAATTGGCAAACCAACAGGTGATGAACTTGGATGAATAACACCTCTATCCAATAGATCCATTACCTGTTTCTTGATTACTTCATTTTCCACCACTGATAACCTGTACATGCCAATGTTAGGGAGAGGAGAATCCTGCAATAGCTGAATTTCATGTTGAACTCCCCTTTTAGGAGGTAAGCCCTTAGGATCCTGAAATACATCATCATAAGTAGAAATGATTTCAACCAATTCATTCTTGTGTCTAGGATCACACTTTTCCAAAGCTTGAGAATATTCTTTTTCCTTAGACTTAATCAACATGAGACAAAAAGTCTTTCTTGAATTAACTAGTCTTTTCATTTGCCCTGCTGTAACCAAGGAAAGACTTGTTCTAATGTGATGTGCTCTAACTATGTATTCAATGCCATCCTTAACAAGCAAGTACTTATTCTCCTCTCTATAGAAGATTGCTTTTCTATCATAAAGATATGGGCTTCCCAAAACAATCCCACATATGTCCAATGGAATAACATCCAACTCAACCTCATCTATGAACTTGGATGTGATGGCAAACCTTAGCCTACAAGTTTGTGAGACTTGTAGCTTTGCATTGTCACACACCCAACCTAGTGGATAAGGCTTTGGATGGGGATTGGTTTGTAAGCCTAGCTTCTTAACAACCTCTTCAGAAATTAAATTTGCTTGTGAACCACTATCAAATAGAGTGTCAATCTTAGTATGCTTTGAAACAACTCTAATGTGGAACAATTCATTTCTTTTCTTATCAACATGCATAGAATTTTGTCTAGAAGAAGATGCATCATTTGATGACTTAGTGCTAAAAACTAAAAGAGAAAAATCATTATGTAAACCCATAGCTATGATCTTAGTTTCATCACCTGAATCTGATCCTAAGTCCTGAACCATAGCATTAGCCTTCTTTTCTTTCTTTTGATACTTCTTAGGCCTTAACTCAAGATGTAATTTCCAACACTTAGACTCATCATGATTTTTCTTGCAATGATTACAAAATGGTTTTCCTTCTTCTTTTTTAATAGTATAAGTGGATTTCTGTTTACCCTTTCCTAATGAACTTTCCCCTTTGGAATGCTTAACATTAGATTGCTTACTTTTTACTTTAAGAAAAGATTCTTTTGATTGTTTTCTTCTAGCCTCTAAATGAGTGGCTTGAACACATACTGCATCTAAATTAGTGGGATTGAACATAAGAATCATATGTCTTAAGTAACTATGCAACCCACCTATATACTTTAGTAGTGTTTCTTGTGTGTATAGAGGAACATTCAAAAGTAAAGCTTTTTTCCTAAAATCTTGTGTATAATCTTGAACACTTTGGCATTTTCCTTGTCTGAAACTTTGCCAATCCATCATGGCTTGTTGCATATAGCCTAAAGGATAGAATTGCTTTCTGAGTTTTTCAATAAATTCATTCCAAGTAGAAATTGAGTTACCTTTTTGAACCTCGGCTTCCTTCAACTTACTCTCCCACCAGATGAGAGCTGTACCTCCCATACGAAGAGTAGCCAAATGAATTTTTGACTCATCCCCTGCAATCTTTTGGACCCTTCAATAAACTTCAATCTGCTTGACCCAATTATCCAACTTTTTGGCATTAACTTCACCATTAAACATTGGTAATTCAAACTTAATATCCAGTTTTAGTGAAGGAAGAGATTCCACAATTTTTTTGCCATCATCCGATGGAGAAGGTTTTTCGGTTTCTTTACCTTTTGATTCTCATGAATCACCTTCTTTTTCATTCTCGGATTTCCTTTGTTTGTCACGGTATAGTTCCTCAACCATGCTTCTCATGTCCATGAAAGCTCGACGGAAAGCTTGTTCAGATTCCATCTCTTCTTCGGCCATCCTTGAAGCACGCCTTGAACCAATCTCTAGATTATACTCAATGAGTTTTCCTTCACCCTTTTGGGATTTAGACCTTGTCAACATACACTAGCAATCACTGTTAAATCACAACCGCTCTGATACCAAAAATCTGATCTGTAAACTGAAAAATTCAAGTGTACTACATTCAAAAATCACTTGTTCATGTTTATGAGATCTTTCAAAATTTCACTTTCTTGTATTTAATTTTGCATAAAGAAAGTAAAATTAGAATTAAAATGAAGATTAGAATTCAATAATAATTAGAGAAAATCAAAGATAACACCAACAAGTTGATAACGGAGTTCGGCTTCAATAGCCTACATCTCCGGGTCCGTTCCAAGTGAGGACCGTTCTATTAAAATGCTGCAACAAATAGCTTCAAAACCTTTACAAATCTTCAATTTTGCCTTCTCTGATCTTTATATGCCTACAAATATTCCTCCTTGACCTAAAAACAAAAGCCTAAGGCCGTACAAGGTAAAATCAAGGCTCTAATCCTCTTATTTCTCTTTACACAGTCAGAAATCCTTGTCAATACAAGTAAAAATAACTCCCTTTTATAATGTTTCAACCACTATGGCTGAGGGGGTCAAGACCTTAGCCTTTTAGGTGTCAGGTCTCAAGTTCAAACCTCCTCCTCCTTTCTAGGCACCTAGCTCTTCTCCCTAGGCGCCAAGTATGCAATTTGAATTTTCTTCCCTCCATTTTAGGCGCCTTGGACTTGGCAATTCCTTGGGTGGCGTGATAGGCATGGCTAGGTGGCGTGGCATGCTTGAAACTTTCAAATAACATGTGATAAATAACACCTAACCAAATTTTTCCCCCTAATCATTTGCCACGTGTCAAATTAATATTGGTCCATTTGGCATTTTGCAACTGTGCCACGTCATTTTTGACACCAAATTTTTACCTGTTGAACCATAACTTCAACGGCCTATAACTTTTGCATACGGTGTCCGTTTTTCGAACCACGAAAAGCGTCAGAAAGCTCTCGACGAGTAATAAAATTTGAAAATGATTTGAATTGAATTTGAAGACTTTTGTAAAATAGAACAGTACATGGATCCATTTGGATCAATAAGGGACCCTTGGTGTCTCTGGAGAGAAATGTTTTGGAGATAGTGCCGATAATAGACTCTTGTTTGTGGTTTGGGTAGTACAGGTTTATTATTTTAGATAGGAGGATTGGTGGAGACCATATGAAGGATGGTAGGGGTAATCTCAGGTAAAGAGAGTAGTTGGATTGGTCATAATTAGGTTGGAGTTGAATGGTTTGTTTCTAGCATGGAGGATTGGGAAGAAACTAATATTGATTGTCTTGCATAAGGGGAGGTGGTAATTGGTGGTGGTTACAGGTTTTAATATTAGTTTAGTTTTTTCATGTGAGATCAGATGCTAATTTTGGTTGAAGGTATTTTTTAGAGGATGTATTATTTTTGAGAATAAATAAAATAATACAAGTTATACCTTCCTTTACCATCAAAACAAAAAAAAAGGTACATTTATAGTTAATGAGCTTCTAGTGTGTGAAAAGGACCTTAATAATGCCAACATAATCCTATCAGAGGAATTAAAGGGAAAGAAATATTAATTTACCTTTGGTATTAATTCACATGATCTTTAAGAGAGTATGGCTCAATAAGATATTTATGACCAATGATTTGAGACTTTTTCCAGAAAGCTCCTAGTGAGTAGGTCATTAAATCAATGATATGTCAGTGGTAAAGGGGTTATGAAGAAATGAAATACATATATAAGAGAACAAGGTTGTAAACATCACCCTCTAAGAATATTTAAAGTTGATAATGACACTCATAAAGATCAAAAGACCCAAAAAGGTCCATTATGCCTAAATGTACTAGTCAAGCCTATATGTCATGATTAGAGGAGGCTACTAATAAATAGGTAGACACAATGAGAATACTAATTTGATCTCCTTGCCTAGTTTCATAGGATAAAATGAGCACTACATGTATAGATGAAGTGACCATGCTCATGGAAGCCTTAGTAGGTCAAATTTTGATGGACTCTAATTAGGCTAGGAAACATGTATAACAGTCATAGAGTTTGTATATGAGGTCTAAGGAGGTAATTAGCTTGTTTTAAGAGCCTAACTCAAGGTTAAAGAACACAAAGTGGTGTCATATCAACCAAAACAAAGAGATCAAGGAAACAATGGAATAAATCAGTCATAGAGGGATATATTTGATGGGGAAACTACTTTGAAAATTCCCTCATTTAGAGAAGTTAAGGTATTTTTGTGTTGTTTAAGGTAATTTGTTACTTCTTGTTTCCATGCTATTAAAACCTCATTATGAAAAATTTGATGATTCTTAAAGTTAAGTGTGTATTATGGAAGGTCAATAAATGTATTTTAGTAAATTTTATCTCTTGGAACCAACCTCCCACCTCTCCTCAGTCTGTACACACAGAGAAATATACACCTGCAACACTCACCCATGAAGGTACTTCAAAAGATGTCATATTGAGTATGGAGGTAAGAAAATAGTGGAAGGGTCTAAGAGAGGATTAAAGTAGAGATTAAAATTCAAATATGATGGCTATATGCTCATTTAAGTATCCACCTCACATTCTCTAACCTGATGATCTCAACTTGCACAATAGTGTCCATAAACTCTCTTAATGACTAAGTTTTTCAAAGAAAATCAAGGATTTTGGGGTCTTAAGTGATATTAAATAGATAAATACTCTTAAAATGGATAGTTAGGTAACTTAAATTCCAATATATATCTATCACCAACTCATTCCATATCTCACTATCCTATTCAAGACAAAATCACCACCTACAACCATCATAGTTTGGCTCAAACAATGATGTGAAGGTAAGTTTGGCTATAAGTTAGTTAGTGGGTATGTGGAGTTTTTATCAAATATTAAAATTTTTCAAGGACATATAAACAAAAAAATTCATAGATAAATGACTACGTAAAATAGTCAAGACTTCCTAAAATGACACCTACAACAAGCTTGGGAGTCTAACTAAGGTTGAAGGACTTAAAACTCTAGAGATCATAATGGTGAATCTCATAAGGAGTTTTAGTCATTAATTAAAGTTTTTATGAGTATTTATATATTTAATATTCAATGATATTCAATAATAAATCCTCATAAAGAGAATACACAAGTAACTGAAACATACAATCATGCAAGAGGAGGCATAGTCAATTATGTAATTAAGGTCATAAGAAGCTAGTCTAAGGAAGAAAGTGTGAGTTTCATGCTTCTTAAATAGATGAAAAAGGTTATAAATACATATCAATGACCTTCTCAAGGTATTGTTATATCTATTTCTCCATCTACAGTAAAACAAATAGAGAATAGTAACCTACAACTAGTATATGATTGCAGATAGTCAAAGGCAGGAGTGGAGATGCGAATAAATGTTAAGAATGTGATAATGGGAGAGTGTTAGGAAAAAAATTCATATAACTTAAGAGTAAGTTTTAATATATTAATTTCCATTTGAATATGATTCCCTAAACACACAAAACATAATCAACACCCTAAAATCATCTACAGGCTATTAACTAGATAGTTGGTCTTAAGCCTAAGGAAGTGAGTTAACAAAGCATGTATTAAAAGGTGTCGAGAACCTAATTGAAAATTTAACTAGTTAAAATTTCATTCAAGAATTCATTGGTATAAAATATGAGGTCTAATCACAAGAAAATAGTCAAGACAATCTCTAGCACCTATAAGCTGCAAAATCCAAGAATAGGTTAGTCTCAAGCCTAAAAGGAAGAGAAAATGATATGAGGACTTTGAGGTCTACATAAAATATTAAAAAAAGTCATAGATATATTTGATACCAAATAATGACAAATTGAATATTGATCAAACTGATTTTTAATCTCCATACACAATCAAGGAGCAATTATAGTTATGCTTTCTCTTAGGAGAGTTTTGCTTGGATTAAAGGAGAGTAAAGGAATGAAAATAGGTATAAAAGGATGAATATTATTTGGTGAATGGTTTAATTATTAAAAAAAAATCTCATCTAAACCTCATAATATATGATAGGAGTATGAAATGTTTAAATCCTTGTTTAGGCCTATAGGCTTAATTCATACACACAAGCTATTTAGCTAGTCATGAAGGAGATTGGAGTTTTGAGGGCCTCATAGGAATAATCACACTTTGAAAATTGGTACATAATATGGTAATTATTGGATTAATATTTTAATTTTCCCCTCAAGGTCATATTAATTTCATACATACACATTTTTTTGTCTCGGACCTTACCCACTCCATTGGCAAGGGTCAGTCTTGAGACCAAGGGGTCTGTTTGGACCTAAGACATAAAAAAAGTATAAAAAACACCATGGAGGGTACTTGAGGAAATTAATTAATGTATATGTCATCTCATTACACTTTCATTGGCATAAATAACTTGAGTTTTCAACTAAGTTCCCTTGAGGGCTAGCAAAGAGGTGATAGGCTTTAAACCCCAAGCCCCCTGACAAGTACAATATATGCATACAAAGGAGTGGTAATCACTACCAAAGAATATATAACCATGGGGAATTTTTTATTAGGTTTATGAACCTCTCCTATTAATGGGATTGATTTTTGAGGCCTAAAACTCAAATTTGACATTTTTTGAGTTCAAGGAAGCTGAGCATGCCACCCGAAGAATAACTTCACATACTCATACCATCTATCAAACTTTGCATGGTAATATGATACATTTGGTGTAGGTTGGTATGTTATTAAGGAAGGTTTTACAAGTTGAAGGAGGTAATTTGGTGGTATATTCTTTATGAACAATCGTTAAGACCCCAAATAGGTCTTAAACCCTTCTAAAACCTTGATTGTAACTAGTCAAAGAAAATGGACCTCAAATGCATATATAATACCAAAATTTGATCCTAAAACATATTTTATGTTTTTAAATACTATAAAGAGGTTATAAACATGTAATTTTATGTTGATATCACCTGTATGGATTGTAATAAATGCCTTGTTTTGCATGTTTTTTGGTGTTTTATAGGTGTTATGAGTAAAATAAAGATTACCAATCATTGGATGAGGTAATTTGGGATGATTAATAACTATGAAAGTATAGAAAACTATATAATATATTTTATAGGTGGTCAAAATAGGCCCATTTTCCAAGGCAATCTCCAATAGGCTCAAAATGAAACTAGGTAACAAGGTGATTTCTTGGTTTACATACTTCCACAGGGTCTCAAGATCCTAAAATTGATATTGAGGTTGATGATAGCCTAGGTAAATTTAATAACATTATATTGGGAGATTTAACATGTGTGGGAGCTCTCTTGAGCAATATTTCTACTTTCTAGGCAAGGAGAGTTAATTAGGCATAATTGAAAAGAGAAATCACAAAAAATGAATACTTTCACTTGGATTTGGATTATGAATTTTTTTATGGAGTTGTAAGGGGATAGAGGGTACTCAAAAATTTTCCCATTTTTCTAATTTTATACATAAAATATCCTATACAAGGAGCTTTACATGTTTTTAGGGTTACAAGGAATGGGTGCTTTAACAAGCAAATGGAGGAAAATGGTATTTTTTGGACTACTTGATGGATTAAATTTATTTGTTTCAGTTTTGAATTAATTTTGATAACAATTAAGTGGAGATATTTTATGTGGTTTAAATCAAAACCCATTTTTCTCTCTCTTATGCCTCTTTGCCTAAGAAAGAGTCAAGTGAGCAAAGCACCAAGTTGATACATAAAAACATTTATAAAAGTTGATTGAGGTTTATCCTTGTTTTAAAACCAATTTAATAGTATTATTAAGTTATAGGTTTATTGGAATAAATTTTAAAATGCTTGACAGATTCCTAAACAACCTTGAAAAGACCTTTTCCTTCCAACGCCTAGTCAAGGAGGACAAAGACTAAATAAGCTCAAGGAGTCTTCCAAAAACCATTTCAAGATGGAAATACTTCATTAATGGATTATGAGAAGTTTTAAATGGAGAGATTAATGATATTTTAATACCTATTTTCTATGAGGAAGACTCATTCTTCAACAAGGATATGTGACCAATAATGTAGGGTGTACAAGTAAAGATCTAGGAGGTTGTATGGGTCAAAGACCAAAAATGAATGATCAAAGACTTATTCAATCCTTCAATACATGTCTCACCTCAACCTCCATGAAATTTTACAAATTTGGATGAGATAGATTCAATAAAATAATATGTATCAATTGAAGGACTAAGTAAATGATATTTCCTAGTTTCTTGGTTTTGTCTTTCTCTCTCTCTCTCTCCCCTCTTTCTCAATTCTCTATATGTAAGCCTATGTTTGGAATTTGAAACAATTCTCAACCTAAGTTTTGGAAATGCCATGATTAAAAAAATAATTGTAATTTCATTTTTTGAATTAATAATAATGAATTCATACCTCATCAAAGCTTGTGATTAGTGTATTTTCATGGTTAGTTGATGAATGACAGTGATAATGTATGCTTCCTCTCATCTTGTCCTTTCCTCTTTACATATTTGTAGGTATTAGTTCATCCTTAAAGGTCTTATAATGTGCTTAAATCATCTTTTATGTATGGAAAGTGTGATCTTTCCTTAGTTTCTTTGAGAGACCTATTGATTAACTACCTTAGATCATGTATCAAGCCAAGGCTCTGTGTGAAACATTGATGTATGGAGAAATCTCTTTTGAGAAGTGAAATCAGGTCCATGTTCTTATTAAACTTTATTAGTTCATATTACACAAGTGGAGGACACATTTTGGTTTATCACCTCAATTAAATAGGTTTTCCTTTCAATTTACCTTCTTCTCTTTTCCCTTACAATTTGGTAGTGTAGAGTAGAAATCATAATTGATACATCAAGGGGAGATATCCATTAAAACCATAGCCTAGGATTGTTTCCATGTTAATTCAGACTGTGAAGGCCCAAAATGACCTTCACAAGGGTGAAATCTTGTAGTTAATAATTTTTGGCATGCTTGGTGGGATGCATTGGTTCTAGTCTTGGTGAAATTACAATTGTAGCAACATTCTTCATGAAGTATCTAGTGAATCCAAGTTTAATCAACTACTTATAATAGCCTAGGCATAATTTTAAAGTAGGTGTATCTTCATTACATTCTCTTGATGTTGCTTTTATGGCTATGTATGAGTAAAATTACTATGTTATACTTCCTTATCATCATTATAATGAGTTATACAAGCCCAATCATGATCCATATGAACCTTATATTGATCAATATGAACCTTTTTATGAGCCTAATCAACCTTAGCAAGGGTATTATCATCCTTATGATTAGTCTTGTCAAGAGTGATAATTCATATCAGCTTTATAGTGATTATTATCAACCTCACTATGACTCTGACTATGTGCCTCAATAACCTTATCAAGACTTGCAATAGTCATACTCACCTCCTCCTACTCTATCTCCAGCTTAGAATCATATTTCCCATACCATATCCTTATTATCATTCAATTCAAATATGCTAAAGTCTGAAGGGGTGATGAGAGTTTGGGATAGAGAGATGGATGTGATTCATTTTCACCTCATATATAAGATGAAGAAAATAGTACAAATGTTGATAAGTAGGTGGGTAACATTTGGAGATGAAAATAAGTATGTCATGACTTTTAAGCTATGTGAAATGAGAACCATGATCCAATGGTGGGTAGACATGGTAGTGAGGTGGGATAATCAAGATATCCAACCCAAACAACATCAACCATCTCTTCTTACCCCTGGTCACTTCTTGTATTCCAAGTTTTCTTCCATCTACACCTACCCTTCCTTAAGAAAATAGAGTTTTTCCATCTTGGAAGCCTTATTGGGCTATGAATCCTAGTTATCCCATGCCAAGTATTTAGGATGAATCTCCTCCCATCACTCTTAAATAACCCTCATGTTTACCATATCATCCCTCTTATGCTCCTTGTCCTCTTGAATTCATTGAATATTCTCAGATGTAGCCTTCAAGAGAGTCAATTCAACCTCCATGTGAACATACTACTTTCAAAGTCATACCTTATAACCAAGTAGTTAAGTCTTGGGATAAACAAGAGGAGGTGAGTGTTATAAAGTTTGATATTAAAGAAAACCTTATGCCTATTTAAGCCCCATTTACCATTCCTAAATAACATAAGGTTATTCCATATTAGAGGATGATCCAAGAAGACTTTCAAGACAAGATAGAGGTCCTATAAGAGAAGGCTAAAAATTAAGTTGTGACTAGGATAAAACCTCAAGAATATTATAAGAAGATTTAAGTGGTTGTTGATAAGGATGAAGCACTCATAGGACAACTCAACTTGGTTTATGTTCAAGCATTCCTACAAGATTCCACCACCCACAAGACCTCAAGTTGCAAAAGTATTTCCTTGGTCCCTAGGAAAACTCATGATCATATCCATTTCCCTCCCACCATATCCATTTTTGAAGAAGAGCTTGTTCCATGGAGGATAAATGAAGAAGTTACAACTGCAACTAAGTTTCAAGGAGATTGTGATGAGGATGTTTCAAATATGCATGAATAGTAAATTTTCATTGGTACTCATCTTGGTGAAAGCAAAGGTAATTTGACATTAAAAGAAGATGGAGAAGCTGCAGCAAAAAATAAAGGAGACATTGATTTGTTTCAAGAACTCCCTTTTGGTGTGATTGAAAAACATGATAAAGAGGTCATAAATGACTAAGAGGAGATATTATTAGAACCTATTAATGAGTTTAAATAGATATATGTAGTTTAACTTCAGCTAAATTCCCCTCATGGTAACTCAAGTGTGTAAGTGAAGGCTAGTCTTGATGTGGAATATCTCTATGAGATGATACAAGCTGAAGTCATGAATGAATTTGAGATAGTTTCATATGATCAAGAAGTTGAGCTTGAGTAGGTTTATTCCCAATCACATCATGATTGCACATTTGACATTATTGATAGCCTTATAACTCCACTTGAGAAAGATGAAGGTGCCATTCAAGCTGATCTCATTTAGTTTGATCAAAGTAAGGAATAAAAAGATGATTGGTAGTTATACATTGACTCTCTGTAAGAGATTAAAGGCCTTTGTATGGATACATTTCCCATTAGAAAGCATGCTTATGAGAAGGTTGATCAAGAGTCACTCACTGAAGACCATGATAGAATTTGGGTTGACTATTCAAAGCTGCTTGAAGAGCTTGATGAACTTAAAATTAATGGTATGAAGAATGAGGTCCCTCAAGATGCTATAGAGACTCAAAGACAAAGCCTAAATGAACTATCACTTGATGAAGTTGCAGTTGACAAGTAATATGAGAAAGATCCCAAAGTACAAGATGAATATGTCTTTATTATTGAATAGTTTTATATTGATGATTCAATTGAAATTTTGTCAAGAGGATTGGAAACTATAGAGAAACTGAGCTTAATAAAGCTAAATTCCAAGAAGCATCTTGTTTTATATCCTTGTTCATTATGTGAAGTGATCCAAAAAAAATCATTTTAATCCTAAAGGAGGATTCTTTGCAAGTTAGTTGTATTAAATTTATATTTACTCAAAGTGTTGTCATAACACATTATTTTTCTTTTGTTTTGTTTCAAATAAGTGCTTCGTTAGCACATGTGTTTGGTTAATCTAGTTTCCTTGCTTTGTTGTCTTTCATTTTCGTGTATTTGAGGAGCAATGTAACTATCTTATCTTGAGTCAAGAGTTTTTAAGTCATTGATCATGATTATTTCATAATGTAATAGTGGTATTATGAGTCCAAAAGAGATGCAAAGTTATTGGTTCTTTAGCATAGTAAGCATGCTTCCTAGTTGAGTCACCAAAATGTTCACAATTTTGATCTCACAGGTCAAATCATCACCCCTACCACTTAAAACTTTGATTATCATGACATTTAATTTTTTCAAGCATTAAAATATCCAATGGATACATTTTATAATAGTTTCATCAGGTTTCTCAAGTGATTTTGGTAGTTTTAGAGCTAAAAAGGACTATTTTGAGGTCATACATATAGTTTTTCAAGGAAATTTTGATATTAAGGAATTTTTAGGACCTTATTTGTCTATGAAAAGGTCAAAAAGTTATTTATAAGATATTTTAGATGATAAAATGTATAAAATTAACTTATCTCTTATATTGGCCTCTTTGGTAGCTCTAAGAGGCCATTGATTTTTGCTCAATATAGGTAGGAGAGAGAGAGAAAGTCAAGCCCAAATATATTGTAAAATGATAGGGACCATAATTAAATTCAATTTAGTGTAATTGGTTTTTATATTCATTCCCCCATATTTATGAACAATTTCTAAGAGTGTAAGGGGGTCTCAATGGCCTATTCATTCAGATAGGGTCTAGGTTTTCCTTTGTTTCTTCACTTAAAGATTTGATGGGGAAGAATTATTATAGTTAGGTTATTTTAGGGTCAAATAATACCTCTTAAATGTGGATTCATTAGGTAACTCCTTATAAGAAGGTACATATGGCACATAAATAGTTTCTTATAGTGTCTTTGTGAATGTTATGGTTGATCAATTTTTTAGCATGATTTGAGTTTTCAAGAAAGTATATTAATATTTTTGGGTTATAAATTCAAGGTATAATTCATTTCACACCTCATTAATCCAATCTAAATCTCATATATCACCATCTTGAGTACAATCTCCTTTGAGACAATTTTGGGTGAGTTAGTCTCTTTAACAAGGTACAACTATAGTTAATGAGATTCTATTGTGTGAAAATTACCTCAATAATTACAACATGATCCATAGATTAATTAACTATAAATAAACCTTAATTCAACTTTGGTAGTAATTTACAAGATGTTTAAGAGAGCATGGCTCAAGAAGTCACTTATGACCAATGACTTGAGACTTCTTCCATGAAAGCTCCTAGTGAGCAGGTCATTGAAGCAATGATATGTCAGTGGTAAAGGGGTTATGAAGTAATGAAATAAATGTGGAAGAGCACAAGTTTTTTCAAAACCCCCTTTAATAATCTTCAAATTTGATAATGACACTCATAAGGATCAAAAGACCCAAAAAGGCCTATCATGCCTAAATGTACTGGTCATGCATATATGTCATGATTAGAGGAGGATGATAATAAACAGGTAGGCACAATGAGAATACTAATTTAATCTCCTTGCCTAGTTTTATAAGATCAAGTGAGAATTACATGGAGAGTTCAAGTGAAAATTCTCATGGAATATTTAGTATGTGAAATGTTGATGGACTCTAATTAGGCCAGGAAACATCTATAATAGTCATGGAGTTTGTATCAAAGGTCTGAGGAGGTAATTAGATTGTTTTAAGAGCCAAACTTAGGGTTCAAGAACACAAAGTGGTGTCATATAAAACAACCCAAAGAGAGTATGGAAACCTTGTAAGAATTTTGTTATAGAGGGCTAGATTTGATGGAGAAACAACATTACAAATTCCCTCATTCAAAGAAGTTAGGGTATGTTTGTGTTGTTTAAGGTAATATGTTATTTATTGTTTCCATGATATTCAAACCTCCTTATGGAAAAGTTTATGATTATTCAAGTTAATCATGGATT
The DNA here is from genome assembly GCA_037957365.1 of Torreya grandis. Lineage (NCBI taxonomy): Eukaryota > Viridiplantae > Streptophyta > Pinopsida > Cupressales > Taxaceae > Torreya > Torreya grandis. The sequence goes on from JARHVA010011063.1 coordinate 23,370, forward strand.
ATGGAATCTCAATAGAGGTCTTTGAGTCACTTTTTTCACTTGGAACTAACTTCCCACCTTTGCTCAGTCTGTACACACATATAAATCTCCTCTTACAACACTCACCCATGAAGGTACTTCAAAAGATGTCATGTTGAGTATAAAGGTAAGAAAAAATTTTAAGGGTATAAGTGAGGATTAAAGTAGATATTAAAAGTCAAACATGATGGATATATGCTCATTCAAGTCTCCACTTCACATTCTCCAACCTGATGATCTCAGTCCATACAATAGGGGCCACAAACTCTCTTGATGACTGAGTTTTTCAAAGAAATTCAAGGTTTTTGGGGTCTTAAGTGAGATTAAACAATGAAAAAGTCTTAAAATTTATAGTGAGGTAACTTCAAACTTAATATATAGCCATTACCAACTCATTCCATATATCACTGTCCTACTCAAGACTAAATCACCACCTACAACCATCATAGTTTTGCTCAAATAGTGATATGAAGGTAAGTTTGGCTACAAGGTAGTTGGTAGGTATGTGAGGTTTTCAAGAAAAATTAAAATTTTTAAATGACATCTAAATAAATTTTTTCGTAGAAAAATTACTACCTAAAATAGTTAAGACTTCTTAAAATGGCACCTATAGCTAGTTTGGGAATCTAACCAAGTTTGAAGGACTTAGAACTCTAGAGAGCATAATGGTGAATCTCCTAAGGAGTTGCAGTCATTCTTTGAAGTCTATATGAGGAGTCATATATATCATATCCAAGGAAATTTAAGAATAAATCCTCTTAAAGAGCATAGACATATAACTAAAACCTATAGTTAGTTAAGAGGAGGCACAATCAGTGATGTACTTAAGATCATGAGAAGCTGGTCTAAGGAAGGCAATGAGAGTTTAGTGCTTATTCAATAGATGATACAGGTTCTAAATCCATATCAATAACCTTTTCAATGTCTTATTATATTTATTTATCCATCTACAATAAAATATATATAAAACAGTAACCTATAGCTAGTATATGATTACAGACAGTTAAAGGGAGGAGTGGAGATGTGAATAGATGGAAAGAATGTGATAATGGGAGAGTGTTAGAAATAAATTTCATAAAATTTAAGAGTAAGGTTTATTAGATTCATTTCCATTTTAATATGAAGCCCTAAATACACAAAACATATTCAACATCCTAAAATCCACAATAGGTTGCTAACTAGATAGTTGGTCTTAAGCCTAAGGAAGAGAGCTAATAGAGAATGTATAAAAAGGTGTTGAGAACCTAATTGAAACTTCAAAAAGTTAAAAGGTCATTAAAGAAGTCATTGGTACAAAATATGAGGTCTAAGCACTATAAAATATTCAAGATTTTGGAGTATTGACATTGATGTCATGGTGTTGTCATGGAGGTGTCCTTGTGAGTGGATGAATTACTTTGATAGCCTAAGTAAAAATGAAAAAGTGTGCAATGTGCTTGTCCTAGTGTGCTTATAGTTGGCTTGGTTGATCTTCTAGTTTTGACATGGTTAAATATGTTCAAGGATGAGTATGGATTATTGAGCATGTACAAGAGGTCCCTAAGATTTTTCCTAAGCTTTGTGTGCTTGTGTACATAAGTGGAATTCATCTGGTTGTCCATAATTTTCATCTAGACACTTTGGGTCTAGTGGTAGAAAATCTAAGTAGGCAGTTTGATGATCTCACCATTGACAAGTGTGGATGAGTTAGGGGGAGTTGGTCATATGGTTGTGATCACATTTGTCCCTAGTTATTATATGCTAGATATCAAGTCATGCATCGAAGTGTGGTCAAAGATATGAGGGTGAAAAGTTGGATTCTTAGTCATAATTCATTGTTTTCCCATACTTTGCCAAATTTGCATGTGGCCAGAAAGAGCCAAGTAAGCATGTTGATAAGGTAAGTATTTGCACATGTGGACATTTTAGGAGAAGGTGATCATAAGGGTTTTTTCAATTTTATTTCTAGTTCTTATGTGCCAAATCTCAAGTCATGCGATATAACACAACAAGATATATGCATGTGCATAGTTGGGATCCTGAGCATTTTGATAGTGTTTTCTATGTTCAAATAGAGCCAAGTAATTAGTTTGTTGACATCATATCTCACACATGTGGACATTTCAAGAGAAGGGGATCATATGGGTTTGTTTATTTTTGAGCCTATTTTATTTGCGCTAGATTTTAGATCATGCGCTAAATCACAAAAAAATTATACATGTTCAAAGTTGGTCTCTGAAATAAATTCTAAGCATATTTGGATTTGTGATAGAAGATTTTGAAAAGGCATTTTAATGGCATTATGTATCACACGTGCAAAATTTATAGAATTAGTTTGTCACATGGTTGGATTCTCCTATGAGAGGAGATCATATTTTATAAATTTGAGATCATGTGAGTAAGCACAGAAGAAGTTATTGAGGTGCAAAGTTGGCTTTATAAGCATATATCAATGGTTCCCATAGTTATTTTGGCACATGTTAAAGTTTGAGCAAGATCATCAGAGTGTGTTTGATCCAAGAAGTCAAGAAGTAACAAGATGAAGATAGGTGCATGATGTTTAATGACTAAGCATAGGTACAAGATAAACATCCAATGGTGAACAAGTGTTCATATATATTGATCGAATGGTGAATTTTGATAATTAAAGACCTATTTGATCTGCAAATATCAATGAATCATGTGGAGTCAATGTTTCAAGATTTCACAAAATGAGTTCAAAGTGATTGTTTAACATTTAGCTTTGGTGGCCTATGCATTAAAGTTTAGACAAGATCGATGATGTGAGATTGATCTAAATTTGAGATGACACGTGATGTGAGCAAAGATTTTGAGGTTTAACTATGATTGTTGCTATTCAAATATTTGAATTTAACATAGGGAAAACTATTTCTCTATATTTTTTCCATATATTTTGAGAGAAGTCAAATTTGATGGTGCAGTAAAAATCAAAGATGAAGAGGAATCCATGGTATATCTAATGAACCTAATTTGAAGATATGAAAGTGTTTACAGTCATAGTTATTGATGTTCAAAGTTGATTGTGTGTTCATTCTTGTTTTGCAAATGACCCAAAAAAGATGTTTGTGCTTATGTAGATGTTGTTTCGATGTCTCATGATGAATTAAATATTTGAGAGTTTTTTAGAATCCATGAGGATGCTCTGTGAGTTTTTTGGAGGTGTGATCAATATATCTTGAGTACAAACAATTCTTAAGAAGTTAATTGTATGTTCAGTAATGGTGTTCTTGTGTATAAGGTCTATGTTTAAGTTAATTAAGCATACACAGAGGTGATCTAAGATGACTATGATCATTTGAAGATGTCAAAAGGGGCATAAGGAGTGGACCCATGTATTTAAAAATGGTCATGTGTTCTTTTTTTCTTGAGGGTATGATAATGAGTGAATAGGTCTCTATAAGACCTATAATAGCTATAAGGGCCTTATTAAAAGGAGTAGCTGCTTAAGGGTGACCCATAGATGTTATGACTAACCTATGAAGATTATTTTGAGTTGTGTCTTCATTTGAAATATGCCTTAAGGGATAAAGCATGCCTAATGGCTGACAAAGGTGTTGATTATCAAGATTGATCTATAAATAGTGAAATCAAAGATGGTGATTTCTAGACTTGTAAGTGACATACTTTGTGTAGAATATTTTTGAGAGTTGGGAAGTGAAGGATAGTAGTGTGCCTATTGGTTGAGTTAATGAGAAAAATAGTTTGTTGACTATGTGTATGACATATAGGTCATGTTCTTAATGTTAGGATAGTGCTCTTGAAATTTGAGGATATGTGAAGAGGTCCATTTGTGTATATGAGGACTACTTGAGTGAAAAGGAAGAGAGATTATGGCATGGATATGTGAAAGGCCTATTTGAGTTAATGATAGTTTTTGTAGTTGTTAAAAAATCAAGAGGTCCATCATCAAGTGTTGTAGACATCAGTTATAAGGTGTAGGTTTTCATATCAAGGAGGCTATAAAGGACTTGATCTTCCTTAGGGTCAATTGTTACTTATGAAATAGGGTTTCACTAAAGACCTTTGATCAGAATGACTTGATCAAAAATTTTAGGTTAGATGGACTTGACCAAGGTTCCTGGTCAAAAGGAATTGATCAGTCTCTTATTTTTAATCATCTTATAGGATAGTAGTCCATGTGTTTTCAATCTTGAGAGTGGGTTTTATTTCCCAAGAGGGTTTCCCATGTAGATCTTGTGTTATGTATGAGATCTTACATTATGTTCATTTTTCACTGCTATGAATGATCTATATGCTTCATAAATGATTGTATTGAATGCTTAAGTATTTTCAAGGGTCTATAAATTAAATTGGATTGTTTGCCACCACTGATTCACCCTCCCCCCTCTTAGTGGATTGCACCTATAATAATTGGTATTAGAACAAGGTCCTTTGGTAAAGGATTGAAAAATTGAAGGTGATCTAAGGTACAATGGCTAGTCAAAATGTGCAAGGTGGTTTCTCTAATAAGCAAGCACCAATGTTCAATGGATCCAATCATGCATTTTGAAGTGCTAGGATGAAGACATACATAATGACCCTAGGTTTTGATGTATAAATTTGTTTTGGATGGTTATGTTGCTCCTTCTATTCCTCCATCTAGTGTTGTAGATAAGAATTTGTTTGAGAATAACTCTAAGGTAATGAATGCCATCACTTGTGGTCTTACAGAAACTGAGTTCACCAAAGTAACTCACTGCACATCTACTAAGGAAATATGGGATAAATTGAAGAATATTTTTGAAGGAGATTCAAAGGTTAAGCTTGCTAATTTATAGACTCATAGAAGGTAGTTTGAATGTCTCACTATGAATAAAGAAGATAATGTGGCATCCTTTTTGTAGAGAGTTGATGAGATGATGAATATCATCAGAGGTTTTGGAAAGAATATTAAAGTGATTACTATTGTTAAAAAGGTTTTAAGGTCTGTATCCCCCAAGTTTGATCCAAAATTATTTGCTATAGAAGAGAGTCATGACCTTAGTTAAAGATGGATTAATTTCATGTCACCCTTATTGCCTATGAGATGAGGAAGAATGATGATATATCACCAAAGAAGGAAGCAACTTTCAAGATTGAAATGAAGATAAAGAAAAAATTCCAAGGTAAGAACCTCAAGGAGGATGACATTCCTGATATAGATGAGGATGAACTAATTTCTTTATTTTCAAGGAAATTGAGAATAGGTTCAAACAAGTATAAAGGTAAGCTACCCCTAAAAGGCTTCAATTGTGGTGAGATAGGACATTTTACTAAGAAGTGCCCTCATAAGTATAAGAAAGATGATGATGAAGAGCATGATCAAGGTCATGATGATGGCAAGAGATATTTCAAGTTTGATAAAAGAAAAAAGGGATTAATAAGGTTTGATAACAAGAAAAAGTACTTCAAGGACAAGAAGAATCTCTAAACCAAAGAAGATTGTAACTCATCAAATGAGAGTGAAGACAGTGACTCAAAATATGATCATGAAGATGATGGTCCTACTAAAGATTAAGCTTTGTTCATGGCTGAAGAAGGAAGTTGCTTACAACAAAAGGAGTCTACTTGGAATGATTCAGATGATGATGAGGTGGACTATGAGACTTTATTGACTAATGCTCATGAAGAATTGAAGATTGAGAATAAGATCAATAAGAAGATGAAATCTAAACTCAAGGAATTTGAGAAGCAATTCGGTGTCTTTTAGGTAAGAATGGATGAATATGCCAAGGAGCATGAATATATGGTCAAACATCTCAGTTGTAAATTAGAAATCCTGTATACAAGCTTAAAAGCTAAAGAATATGAATCTGCAAGGTATGTATCTAAGTTAGAGAAGGTTTATAGTAAGTTTATATCATTTGTGATATTTGAAAATAGCATAAGTGATCTAGAAAACATTTTGAATGATCAAAAGCATGCAAGTGATAAGACTGGTCTTGGATACAAAAAAGAACTAGAGACTGTAACTCAAGACAAGATGAAGACTAATGTGAACAAAAGTATGCCATGAATCTATGTTGTCTCCATGTATTGATAATCCAATCATAGAAGAAAAGGAGAATGTTGTAGTAGTTAAGGAAGTTGTTTCTCTAAAGCTAAAGAAGAAGAAGAAGAAGAACTATAAGTATCATTTAAGTAAGGAGGAGGAGGAATATGAGGAGTTGTTTTTGTTGTAGAATATTGAGGTATAAAGGGTGTATCTATATATGCTTCTTAATGGATTCCTTTCAAGTGGAGAAGCAAGTGTTGTTGTGGTGTTTTTTAGTTAGAATAGTCTATAGGGTCAGATTGAAGGTTCCTTGATGGTAAAGGAGGATTTGTGATTTGTCAAGGTAATATTTTTGCATATAAAGGTCTGTTGACCTTATTCTATCATGATCCAAGTGGTTTTGTGATCTGAAGGTATGTTGGAGTCAAATTGAATATTTTTGTTTGCTCTTGAGTTTCCTAGTTTATACTTATGAGTATGCAGGTCCTAAAATGGGTTACAGGAAGTCAAGGATCCAAATGGTGTGGAATCTCAAATATTGGTTCAGAAGTGTATAATGGTTATCTCCAGGTGTACAAGAAGTTTCATAGGTGGACATTGACTGGAAGGTGTTATGTTGACTTTGTTTGTTTAAAGATTCTAGGGTTGTAGGCTCTACTAAAAAAATGGTCTGCCTTATGAGTTGAGGTTTGAGGCTTCTTAATATGTTGAATGGGCCAAATGGGTTGTCAAATCAAGGTTCATAGATACTCAAAGGTTTGTGGTTCTCAAGTTATTCAAGGTTTTGTCAAATTGGAGGCTTAATTGGGTAGTTAGTTTGTGAAGGAAGTATATTGCAGAAGATGAGCTAGGTATTGAAAATTGGTCTAATCAAGGGACCATATTGGAGTGTTTTAGATATGAATTTAAAGGTCTTGAAGTTATGTCTACAAAAATTTGTGGACTCTACAATTTCCAGGTAGGGCTACAAGAAGTCTAGACAGCCTAGTCTTGAAGATGTGCTTTTTGTTCAAGATTTTCCAAAAGAGTAAGGTGTGAGTATTTTTAAGGTGAGTTATCAATTTGTTTTATTGCATGTTTCCTATTTTGTATAGTGCAGATGCAGAGTTGGTGGTCATGGAAGTGTCTTCAGAGAGAAGGCTAGTAAGCCTACATGGTGTGTGGAGATGTGAAGATGCTCAAAAGGTGAAAAGGATCAAAATTGTTAGGGGGAGTCCATATTATATGTTTATTGGTGAGTTCCACTAGATTCCATTGGTTTTTGTGTGTTCTATCTTCATTAGTTGTGTTTGTGAACAAGAGTGTTGACATGGAGCAAGAGGAAGTTTGTCAAGGCAATATAAGGAAGGCTCAAGGTAAGGAGGAGTTTGTATCATATTTATAAGATGGTCCTTTCATATTTATGGAATTTTTAGGCCATTAGGATCAATTGTTACCCACTTTGTCATTATGTAAAATGGGGAGAAAATTCCTATTGTGGGAGTGCTTGAAGAGAGAGAAGGTGAACTATATATTGATATATATGATGTTTGTTGACATCAATGACAAAGGGGGAGATTGTTGAAGTATTTTTAATGATGTTATGGTGTTATCATGGAGGTGTCCTTATGAGTGGATGAAGTGCTTTGATATCCTAAGTAATAATGACAAAGTGTGCAATGTGCTTATCCTAATGTGTTTATAGTTAGCTTGGTTGATCTTCTATTTTTGACATGGTTAAAGATGTTCAAGGATGAGTATGGAATATTAATCATGTGTAAGAGGTCCCTAAGATTTTTTATAAGCTTTTAGTGCTTGTGTGCATGAATGGAATTCATCTAGTTTTTTTCCATATTTTTCATCTAGACACTTTGGGTCCAGTGGTAGAAAATCTAAGTAGACAGTTTGATGATGTCAACATTGACAAGTGTGGATGAGTTAGGGGAGTTGGACATATGGTTGTGATCACATTTGTCCCTAGTTGTTATATGCTAGATATCAAGTCATGCATCAAAGTGCGGTCAAAGATATCAGGGTGCAAATTTAGATTCTTAGTCATAATTCATTGTTTTCCCATACTTTGCCAAATTTGCATGTGGCCAGAAAGAGCCAAGTAAGCATGTTGATAAGGTCAACATTCACACATGTGGACATATCAAGAAAATTTGACCATATGGGTTTGTTCAATTTTACACCTAGTTCTTATGTGCCAAATCTTAGGTCATGCAACATATCAAAACAAAAGATATGCATGTGAAAAGTTGGGCTCCCAGGCATTTTGACAATGTTTTCTATGTTCAAATAGATCTAAGTAAGCAGTTTGTTGACATAATATCTTGTACATGTTGACATTATATGAGAAGGTGATCATATGGGTTTGTTCAGTTTTAAGCCTAGTTTATTTTTACTAAATTTTAGATCATGCACTAAATCACAACAAAATTTATGCATGTTTAAAGTTGGTCTCCCAAACAAATTCCAAGCATAGTTGGCTCTATGACAAAAGATTTTGAGAAGGCATTTTAATGGACCTATATCTCACATGTGTGAAGTTTTCAAGAGAAATTTGTCACATGGATGGATTCTCATATGAGAAAAGATCATATGATCCAAATTTGAGATCATGCGAGTAAGAACATAAGAATTTATTGAGGTGTAAAGTTGGCCTTCTAGGCATATTTCAATGCTTCCCATAGTCATTTTTACACATGTTAAAGTTTGAGCAAGATCGATGGAGTGTGTTTGCTCCAATAAGTTAGGAAGTAGACAGATGAGGATATGTGCATAATGTTTAATTATTTAGAAAAGGTACATGATAAATATCTAATGATGAGTGAATGTTCATACAAATTGATCAAATGGTGAGCATTGCTAGTTAAAGACCTGTTTGATCTCCAAAGATTGACAGAGCACATGGAGTAAACATTTAAAGATTGCATGAGATGAGGTCAAAATGACTGTTATTTAAAATTTGGATTTGATGAAATATGTGTTAAAGTTTGAATAAGATTGATGGTGCGAGATTGATCCAAAGCTGAGATGAGATGGGATGTGAGCAAAGTTTTCAAGGTTTAACTGTGAACATTGCTATTCAAATATTTGAATTTAACATAGGGAAAAACCAAAGCTCTGTATTTTGTCCATATCTTTTGATAGTAGTTGAATTTGATGGTGCAGTAAAAATAAAAGATGAAAAAGACTCCTTGGTACATATAATGAACCTTATTTGAAGATCTAGAAGTGTGTACAGTCATAGTTATTTATGTTCAAAGTTGATTGTGTGTTTATGCTTGTTCTTCAAGTGACTTGAGAAAGATGTTTGTGTTTATGTATATGTTATTTTGATGTCTCATGATGAATTATCTATTTGGGAGTGTTTTAAACTCCATGAGGATGATATGTGAGTATTTTTAGAGGTGTGATAAATATATCTTGAGTGTGAACAATGCTTAATAAGTTGATTGTATGTTGAGTAATGGTGTTCCTATGTATAAGGTATCTATTTAAGTTAATTGAGCATATGTAGAGGTGAGATAATATGACTATTATCATTTAAAGATGTCAAAGTGGACATACGGAGTGGATCCATGTATTTAAAAATGGTCCTATTTTATTTTTTCTATTGAGGGTATGCTAAATGGGTGAATAGGTCTCCATGAGACCTATAAGAGCTACAAGGGCCTGATTAAAAGGTGTAGCTACTTAAAGGTGACCCATAGATGATATGACTGATCTATGATGATTATTTTGAGTAATGTCTTCATGTGAAAGATGCATTAAGGGATAAGGCATGCATAATGTCTAACCAAGGTGTTGATTATCAAGATTACTCTATAAATAGTGAAATCAAAGATGGTGATTTCTAGACTTGTAAGCAAGAGACTTTGTGTGGAAGACTTGTGAGAGTTGGGAAGTGAAAGATAGATTGTGTGCCTATTGGTTGAGTTAATGAGTAGAATAATTTCTTGACTATTGGTATGACCTATAGGTCACGTTCCTAATGTTAAGATAGTGCTCTTGTAATTTGAGGATATTCAAAGAGGTTCATGTGTGTATATGAGGACTGCTTGAGTTAAGAGGGAGAGAGATTACGACATGCCTATGTGAGATGCCTGTATGAGTTAGAGAGAGTTTGTGAAGTTATTAGATAATCAAGAGGTCCATCATCAGGTGTTGCAAACATTAGTTCTAAGTTGAAAGTGTTCATTTCAATGAGAGTCTAAAGGACTTTATGTTCCTTAGGGGCAATTACTCCTTGTGAAACAAGGTTTCACTAAAGACCTTTGATCATAAGGACTTGATCAAGGTTGTTAGGTCAAAAGGACTTGACCAATGTTCCTAGTTAGAAGGAATTGATTAGTCTCTTATTTTTAATAATCTTATAGGAAAATAGTCCATGTGTTTGTAGGCTTGAGAGTGGGTTTTATTCCCCAAAAGGGTTTCCCACATAGATCTTGTGTTGTGTATGTGATCTTGCATTATGCTCATTATTTATTGCTATGAATGATTTGTATGCTTCATGAATAATTGTATTGAATGATTAAATATTTTTTAGGGTTTATAAATTAAGTTGGATTTTTTTACACCAATGATTCACCCCGATTCTTAGTGTATTGTACCTCTAACATAAGATAGTCTCTAGCACCTACAGGCTGCAAATTCCAAGAATAGGTTGGTCTCAAGCCTAAATGAAAGATCAAATGATATGAGGAATCTAAGGTCTAACTCAGATAAAACAATAGGTCACATATATAATTTATACCAAATAATGATAAAGTGAAGATTGAGAAAACTAGGTTTTAATCTCCATACACAGTCAAGGACCAACTACAATTTTGCTTGCTCTTAGGAGAGTTTTGCTTGGATTGAAGGAGAGTAAAGGATGGAGAATAGGTATAAAAGGATGAAGATTCATTGGTGAATGGTTTAATTATGGAAAAAAAATATCATCTAACATTTATACTAGATGACATGAGTATGAAATGTTCAAATCCCTATTTAGGCCTGTAGGCCTAATTCACACATAGAGGCTATTTAGCTAATCATAAGGGAGATTGGAGTTTTGAGGACTTCATAGGTGTAATCACACTTTGAAAATTGGTATATAATATGTTCATTATTGTATTAATATGTTCATGTTCCCTTCAAGGTCATACTAATCACACCATACCCATTGTTTTGTCTCAGACTTTGCCCACTCCATTAGCAAGGGGTAGTCTTAACACCAAGGGGTCTATTTGGACCTAAGACATAAAATAGTATACCAAACACCATGGAGGGTCCTTGAGTAAATGTATAAATCTATATGGGGTCTAAATACACTTTTATGTGGCACAAGAAACCTCAGTTTTCAACTAAATTCCCTTGAGGGCTAGCAAGGAGGTGATAGGATTTAAACCCCAAGCCCACTGACTACTACACCATATGCATATATAGGAGTGGTAATCACTAAAAAATAATATATAACCATGGGGAATTTTTTTTTGGAGTTTTTTGAACCTCTCATAGTAATGGGATTGAGTTATTAGGCCTACATCTCAAATTTGACCTTTCTTGGGTTCAAAGAAGCTAAGTATGCCACCTGAGGAACAACTTCATATACTCATACCATATATAAAAATTTACATGGGAATATGAGTCATTTTGGATAGGTGAGTAGGTAATTAAATAAGGTTTTCCAAGTGGAAAAGAGGTCAGTTGGTGGTATGTTATTTATGAATAATCGTTAAGACCCCAAACATGTCTTAAACCCTTCTAAAACCTTGATTGTGACCAGTCAAGGAAAATGGACCTCAAATGCACATATAATGCCATATTTTGATCATGAAACATATTTTATTTTTTTAATACTCAAATTATGTTATACACATTTACTTTTATGATGATTTCACTTGTATGAACTGAAATAAATGCCTTATTTTTCATGTTTTTTAGTGTTTTACAGTTGTTATGAGCAAAAAAAAGCTTACCAATAATTGGATGAGGTCATTTGGTATTTTTAACAATTATAAAATTAAAAAAAAAATCACATGGGATTATTTAGGTGGTCAAACTAGGCCCATTTTCCAAGGATGTCTCAAACAGGTTCAAAATGAGACTAGGTAATAAGGTGATTTATTGGGTTGCATACTTCCATAGGATCTCAAGACCCCAAAATTGACATGGATGTTGGTGATAGACTATTAAAATTTAATAAAATTATTTTGGGTGATTTTACATATGTGGTATCTCTTTGGATAAATATTTCTACTTTCTAGGTAATGAGGGCTAATTAGGCCTAATTGGAAAGAGAAATTATAGAAAATGAGTACTTCCACTTGGATTTGTCTCATGAAAATTTGTATTGAGTTTTAAGGGGATAAAATTTACTTAAATTTTTTCCCAATTTTATAATTTTATATGTACAATCTCCTAGGTAAGGAGCTGTATAGGTTTTTAGGGCTATAAGGAATGGGTGCTTTAATAACCAAATGGAGCAAAATAACATATTTTGAACTAATTGATGGATATAATTAATTTTTTTAGGTCTTAATTCATGTTGAGAATATTGAAATGGAGGGATTTTACCTGGTCCAAAACAAAACCCATTTTTCTCTCTCTTATGCCTCTTTACCTAAGAAGGAGTCAAGTGAGTAAAGCACCAAGTTGATGCATAAAAAACATTTCAAAATGATTTATTAAGGATTATCCTTATTTAAACACCATTTTAAGAGTATTAATAATTCATAGGTTGATTGGAAGAAGTTTTTAAATGATTTAAAGAGTCTTAAACAACCTTGAAAAGACCTTTTCCTTCCAATGCCTAGTCAAGGAGGACAAAGTCAAAACCAGGTCAAGGAATCTTCCAACAATGCTTTCAACATGGAAAGACCTCATTAATGGATTATAATAAGTTTATAATGGATATATTAATTATCTTTAAAGACCTATTTTATATGAGGAAGAATCATTATTCAACAAGGACATGTGACCAAGAATGTAAGGTGTGCAAGAAAAGATCTAGGAGGTTGTATGGGTCAAAGACCAAAAATGAATGATCAAAGACTTATTAAATCCTTCAATACATGTCTCACCTCAACCTCCATGATATTTTAAAAATGTGGATGAGATATATTCAATAAAATATGATGTATCAATTGAAGGACTAAGTAAATGAATGCTGAAAGACTTATTCAAGCCTTAAAGACATATCTCACCTCAACATATATTCAATTAAATACTATGTATTAATTGAATAAGGATCAAGTACATGATATTTCTTAGTTCTCTCTCTCTCTCTCTCTCTCTCTCTCTCTCTCTCTCTCTCTCTCTCTCTCTCTCTCTCTCTCTCTCTCTCTCTCTCTCTCTCTCTCTCTCTCTCTCCTCTTCATCTCTCCTCTCTCTCTCTCATCTCTCTCTCTCTCTCTCTCTCTCTCTTCTCTCTCTATGTAATCCTATGTTTGGAATTTTAAACAATAATTAACCTGAGTTTTGGCAAGTCCATTCTCATAAAAAACACTTTTACTTTCCTATTTTAAATGAAGAAGATTGAATTCATACATCCTCAAAGCTTGTGATTAGTGTATTTTCATGGCTAGTTGATGAATGACAGTGATAGTGTATGATTTATCTCATATTTTCATTTCATCTTTACTTATTTTTAGGTGTTATTTCATCTTTATAGGTTTCATAATGTGATTAAATAATATTGTATGTATGTCAAGTGTGATCTTTCCTTAGTGTCTTTGAGAGACCCTATTGATTAATTGCCTTAGATCATGCATCAAGCCAAGCCTCTGTGTGAAACATCGATGTATGGAGACCTATATATTGAGAAGTGTAATTAGTTACATGTTATTATTTATCCTTCTTAGTTCATATTTCATAAGTGTAGGACACATTTTGGTGTATCACCTCAGTTAGATAGGTTTTCCTTTCAGTTTACCTTCTTCTCTTTTCCCTTACAAGTTGGTAGTGTAGAGCAGAGATCCCTAACTGATACATCAAGGGGAGATAGACCTTAAAATATAAATATTCAATCCATCTATTAGGCCACACATAACCTAGGATTGTCTCCATATTACTTCATACTGTGAAGGTCTAAAACTACCTTCACAAGGGTGCAAGTCTAGTAGTTAATAGGTGCTTCATACCTCATCTGTTTCACAAACATTTGAGAATTTCCAAAATGTTTATTGATTTATTTAACTTGTATTACATGGATGAAGTTAATTTTTGGTTTTAAAATTAATTAAGTTTAAATTTGTTGTTATGAAGTCCCATTTTTTTATATACTTTAACACATATATTTCTATAAATGAAAATAGATATAAGTTTAGATGTAGTTCTGGGTAAATTTTTACAATCCATTTATATCTCATCTTTATATAGATAAAAAAAATGAATCAAGTTGGTAACTAGGTGATTTCCTAAACATGGTCTAAGATATATATTGTATTAAAAGTAAATAGTTTATCTCTTAAATGTGGTTGTGGTTAAACATTCTATGTTAGAGGTACTTTTTCTAACATTTTTTAAGTCCATGATGTCAGGGGCTCTACTTGTAAGGTAGCTTATAGTATATGAGACTACCCCATACTCTCAATAAGGAGGCATCTAAAAATACTTTAAATATAAGATATATATACCTTACTTCATATAGGATTCAAACCCATTACCTCTTCTTTAAGAAGACAACTTATTCACTATCAAACAACTTTGGGTTACATATTAATTAGGCCAACTAAATACAATATAAGCTCATTAAGATTTCATGCCAATTTAATATGTTAAAATATGGTATAACATGGGCACCCTTATGTGATTAACATGGGCATTTAAAAAAAAGTACATAAAGACAAGGAATAATGATTAGGTCATTGGCCTACATTCAAGGTTCAAAATAAGGTAGTGGTGGAAGTTTCTTACAATAGTCACCTTATAACAATTTGTGTTTGCTCTATAGGTCTGCTCTTACATGAATAAATGGATTCTTTCCCTTTCACATATTTTTATAGGTTCTTGGTGCTCACAAGAAAGAGATTGTTGTAGACTTATGGGCCTACACCAATAATTCAAGGAATGAGAACCTTTGGATGAAATTGAGGTGCATTAAAATGGTCAACAAAGATATAACTATTTATTTTGAACACAATGAGATTAAGAAAGAAATGGCTAGCCTAATGAAACTAGATTTGGTCTATAAGTTTTGGGTTGGGGACCTTATGTAAAGGAGCTACAATCTTTAGTTGTTGATCTTGATAAAATAGAAGGGAATATGAGTTTTTTGCGTTGACATGAGAGTTTTTTTAATTTTTTAAATATAATATGAAATGACTAAGCCAATGTATTTGAATAGAGTCCTTAATATTTTTAATAGATCAAGACTATTCATGACACCGTGGAATCCCAACTTTAAATTTTCATAAGAGGTTATGAAGGTAGCTCCAATATGAGTAAGATTGTTCAACCTCCCATAACTTTTTTAAAAAGAAAACATTCTTTTAAGGATCATAAATACCCTTGGGGAGGTGTTTTTTATTTCTTATGAAATTCTTAGATGCATATTGCTTATGAAAAAAGTGTATCCAAATGGGTGTGAGACAACATATTTTGAGAAAACTTTGATTAAATCTACAATGGGTGAGATGTCTGAACAACCCATGGACTATGAAAACCTTCCTTTTCTATGTTTGATGTGACAGTTCAATATTTCCCTATAGTTAATGTTGTTAAAAAGGAGAAAGAAAAGGAATAATTTTTGGTAGTTGTAAAAAAATAAGGAAGAAGTTTAAGCTCAAAATTAAAGGGAAGGAAAGAGATTAAGTTGGGTTAAATATTAACTCTTTCACAATTTTAAATGCCAAATTATGTGAGAAGGTAATGGATTTTTGGCTTTATCAGAGTCTCTAGAATGTAAAACTGATCCTGAGGTAAACCCTAATCCCATTAAGGTACCTATGAATTATTTATTTAAGATCATTACTTGTATTAGTCAAAAGGTTGTGGACTAAGTTTTAGCGGAGTCCACTTTGGCTAAAATAAATCTGGCTTTGAAGAGTCATGTTTTTTGTTATTAAGTGCCCTATTATTAATAGATAGGATCTTTAATATGCATCTATACACACAACGGTTGATCCCCACACATCAAGGAGTAATAACCCAAAGTAAAAGAGGAATTTTGAGCTTAACGAGTTAGGTGCTTTTTAAAAAAATAATGCTTTTTGAATTATTTGTTTGATGTTTGAGTTTTAAATATTTTCTCTTAAATGCTATTTTTTATGTAGTTTTTTGTGGATGTACTTTATACCACCCACCTTTTTTATTGATATTATATTTCATTTAATAAAATATATCACATGATCAAAACAACCAAAATAAAAAATCATAAAACTAATAAAAATTCTTTTTTTTTTTGAATGGGGTATAATATATGTTATGGTTCTTAGAGAGTGTATTTTGATAGAAAAATTTACTATTAAAAATATGATGTTGATATAAGACCATCTCATATATTAGAGCATTATTTCCTTCATGTAAAATTAAAAATTTTGTATAAAAGAAAAATGATAAACAATCAAATCTTGTCCATAATTGAGAGAGTCCTCTTTGAAAATGATTGGTATGCTATCATTATGTTATACAATTAAAATCATTTTCTGCAAACCATCATTATGTTATATTTTTTTTGGTTTTATATAAATTTTGTTAATAAAAATTGTAATGTGTTTTAGAAAAAGGTATATATTTAAAGAATTTACATAAACTATAATTTTGAAAATTATAATGTGTGATATTTTTTATGATTAATAGATATATCTACAAGTTTTAATAAAATAATAATATTTTACATATTATAAAATAAAATTGATAAATTATTTTAAAAAAAATAAAAAAATTATCACAATAATTAAAAAGTTAAATATAAAAAATTAAAGTGATTATTAAAGTAGTTAAAGTCACAAATTATAATAGAAATGATTATACATGATGTTTAGGTCACTATCAGTGAGGTCATTATCAAGTGAGAATTTTGTTTGATTTATCTTATTTACAAAAGAATGATTTTCTATTTACTTTACATATTCTTAAAGTAAGTGTACAACCTATCGTTCTTTAAAGTCAAATTTATAATTTCATTTATAGAATATATCATAATTATGATAGAGATTTTAGCACTTTATTATTACGTCTTTTTAATAGTGATGTTACCCATTTAATAATAATAATAATAATAATAATAATAATAATAATAATAATTATTATTATTATTATTATTATTATTATTATTATTATTATTATTATTATTATTATTATTATTATTATCCATGAAAATCATAATGTGGAATATTAAATATTGATTAGATTTTTAAAGTTATTTTGTCCATAAAATATATTTTTATGGTATTATCTTAAAAGTATTCTTAATATAAAATATTTTGATGTATTAATACTTCATATTTCTTTTTGTTTTTAATGGGTTGAATTATATTCATAAATGTTATTTAATCTAAAAATATGGAGGGCCAATCCAAAGGAAAAGTCTACTACCGAGAAGTTCATATAAAAATGAAATATTGTCTTTTTATTTATATATGAAATATTTATGAACAATTACATTTTATAATATTTATGACAACAATTTTTCTATAAATTAATTATAATTTTAATAATTTGATTTGATTTTTATTATTTATAAATTATTAAAAAAATAGAAATAAAGTAAAAAAAAATAAATAATAAGTAAAGTTAAACAAATTAAAAATAAAAATACATAATATAAATGAAAATAATATTGGAGGGAAAGGAGAAGGATCATAAAAACAAATAGTGAAGTTACTATAGACGAATAAAAATATTACAAAAATATAAGAATAATAAAGTAAAATTAGAGAATGTCAATTTTCATTGAAAAAATAATATAAAAAATTAGAAAGAAGCATTAAAATGATCTAGAAAATAAATTAGAAAAAAATAGAGAAATAATAAATAAGAAGATGACTAACATTAAATAATATGTGGAAAAAATAAATATAATTAGTGAATTTAAATAATAAAAATAAGTATTTAAGGGTAAGTGCATTAAGATGGGGGTGTAAAAAAGAATTAAATACACACAGACACACACACCCACATATTTAAACATAAATACTTGAACTCAGATGTAATATCTGATATCTAGATTTAAAATTAATGAATAATTTAAGAACAAAAAATAAATAATTTTGAGTTTAATTTATAAAATATCATTTTTTAAAAAATGGTAAATTTTAAGTGGGCAAAATGATTGATTTTCAAAGAGTTGCGTCAGTTTTTATAAAAAATATAATAGATAGATAGTTATGATTCTTTCCAAACCCAACATTTCACAGCTCCCCAACCCCAACCCCAACCCTAACCTCATTTTTTGAACTTAGTTAAATATTTTTTGAAATGATTTTGTGGAAATTTAGAACGCTGCATAATTTCTAACTTTTGTTTTCATTTTCTAATTATTATTAGTTTTATTAATTTTATAACTAAACAGAGGTTGAAAAATAGATAACCTACCATAATCCTCATCTTTTTATTTTATTTTATTATTTCAATATTTTTCAAAAAATGAAGCCTAATTTATTACCATATTTTATTATATTTTAATATAAAGTTTTAATGAAATCCATGAAGGTTTTCATGGTGGAAGCTTGGTTTTGTTAAAATGAGTGTAAAGTATGCATTATGTTATTTTTTGCATGTCCAATCCTTAAGTTTGGAAATTCGATTTATGAGAAAGATTTTTTTTTTCAAATTTCAAATTTTAAAAGCACATACAAATTATAATATATACATATTTTTATGGTATATGATATTTTCTATGTAGTTTTAACAACACAATAGATTTATTAAAATGAATATTAAATTTAAGTTACATTCTTAATATTATAGTATGTAACTTATATATGTAATTTTTGTCTTATATTATTAAGTATAAACTATATTTTATATTATTAATAATATATATATAATTTGAAGATGGATGGAGTGATAGAGTGGAGTAATAGCCAGAAATTTTAAACTTGGGTGTGGGTGAGAAGCCATAGGGGAGGAGTAAGAGGGTGGGGAAGATGACGAGGATGGTGATCAAGGATAATGGCTTTTAGAAGCTGGTCTTGCCTGTAGGGGATTGGTTAGGGAGATAGATCCTAAAAACTTTGCCATGAATTGGAGGGAACTCTGCCATATATTCTTATGGGCCAAAGGAGACGCATAGGGCCTGGTCTTGGTTGTTACTACCTCAATGACTCCCCACAGGACATGGAAAAATGGTACTAATTTGGGCTCATGGAATCACCTTGATTCTCTTTATTTCCTCCCATAGATGACAATGACCTAGGCATTGGCTATGGGTGAAGTTATACTGGTCAAAGGTAGTCTTATTATGTAATTCTAGCAAGCATGTGTGCCTGAGCTGGTTGTAATAGATCGTGACAAGATCTAGTTGGGTTGGAGAAAGATTGGTGGATGTTCCTATCTAGGTAAGGACTAGACATAGTTAGCTATTTGGCCTTCTAGTTATCGGTGGACATTTGGTAATATGGCTTTTACTTGATTTTCTCTGGAAACTTTATATGGGTTTTGTAAAGGTTTAAACAAGGGAGGCTATAGACCTTATACTTACGGTTTGGCCATTAATGGCTTGAATACTCCTTTGCAATACTTAATTGGGGAAGATGATGGTGGATCCCTCTCCATGTTCCTCTCTTGGGGTAAGATGGGCACTAGAGGAACCCACTCCCCTGGTTTGTTAAGCGACAAAGTTATCAGAGGAGACCTTATTTTAAACTCATTTATTTGTCTGGATAATGGAATGTTTTGTCTTTCTCTTTTTGTGGAAGTTTAGATTTTGGGTTCACGAGAGCCCTGCCTTAATGTAGCCTTCTCTTGTTGGTTAAGTACAGATGATAGAGGAGTCCACTTTGGTGTTTTACAAGTTATGGGTTTATGCAAGGAATTCAAATCTAAAGAAAACTTGTATCAATTCAAGTTTCTTTGGTTTTAAGTGGATATTAGAGACCCAACCAAATTATGTTTTTCTAGCATGGATGATAGAGGAATCCACCTCTATGGAAGCAGTGCAGATGGCTAGGAAGTAAAAGACCTCCTTTTCTAGTTGAACTAATGTCTTATACTCGACCCCTTACTGTGATTTGCTAGGTTATGAATATTAGAGGAATAGAAACCCTCTTGCTAGAACTCTACTTTTTGAAGACTATGTGGAAGACCCTGACATTGGAAGATCCCCCTCTCTAGGGGATCTTCTGGTTTATATTATAGTAACTTCTTTATATTCTGTAGGTTATGGGACCTCAAAACCCCTAGTTGTGGGAACCCTTAAAATCCTCATTTTCTCTAGTCTCACCTTGGTCTTGGGACCTTTAATCCACTTTTTTAAGGTTAGGGGAGCCTCCAAACCCTCTTTGTTGTACTCATAGGTTATGGGAACCTTAAAACCCCTGGTTGTGGGAATAATTAAAACCCTCATGTTCTCTAATTTTGCCATGGTCATGGAACCTTTACTCCATTTTTTTAAGGTTGGGGGAACCTACAAACCCTCTTTGTTATACTCATAGGTTACGAGATCCGTAAAACCCCTAGTTGTGGGAATCATTAAAACCTTCAAGTTCTCTAGTCTCGTCAAGGTCAAGGGTATCTTACCACTCTCAAATATTGGGGGAGCCTTAAGACCTTCTTTGTTGTACTTGGTCTTGAGGGCGATCCTTTTCCCTCTTTGTTATGCCTGGATGTGGGTCCAATTGTCAAAACCCTCACAACTCAGTTCATAGCTCATGTTTCAAAAGCCGTCACCCTATAAAATAAAAAATATATAAACACAATTTATATTTAACAATATAAAAAAAAAATTAAGTATAGGTTATATTTTATATTATTAAAAATATAAAATATAATTTATATTTTAAATTTATTTTAGTAAATATAAAAAATTATGGTCATTTTATATTTTTTTCAATCAGTTTAGAGTTTTAAAAGTTATTATTTAGGAGATAATATTTTAAAATCTAATATAATTAGTACTTAGTCATTTTTCAAATTTTCATTATTGAACCTAAATTTTTTAGGGCATAACTTTTATATCTAGTGTCTATTTTATGAAAACTAATTGATGTTTTATAAATTTTGTGATCTTATAAATTGATTGTTCACCTTCTAATTACAATCAATAATGACTAATTAAATTTAATTGAATGTTGTTATCCTAAAATCAACCAATATTATACTAATAAGGGATAATTGCCACTAATTATGACTAATTAAGGTCAATAAAAGGTGTAAGTATCTCCAATCAACTAATGATTACAATAATAAGGGCTAATTGCAACCAATAATGGTCAATTGGATCTAATTATCCCAAAATAAACAAACTCTTCTACTAACAAGGGCTAAATATAGCCAATAATGACCAATTAAGGTTAAAGAAGGGTGCAACCAATCCTAAATTGACTGATGTTTATACTAATAAGGGTTGATTATGAATAATAATAAATAATTAGGGTCAACAAGGTGTGAGTCATCTTTTATAGACTAGATTTTAGAATGATAAGGACCATACTCAACCAATAACGAAAAACCAAAGTCAATTAGGTGAGTTTATCCTAAAATCATCTAATTCTTAAATTAACAAATGCTAATTGTGAATTGGAAGGAGAAATTAAGGTCAATCAAGGGTGTGATTATCCATAAATTGACTATATTTTATATTAAAAAATGCTTAGTCATGATAAGTAATGACCAATTATATGTAATAGGATTCAATTAATCTAAAATTGATCAATTTTTGTACTAATAAGGGCTAATTATGACTAATCATGAATAATTAATAATAGCTAATAAGGGTGAAGTGTGTGTGATTATCCCTAAATCAACCAATATTTAAATTAATAAGGGTTAATTATAATTAATCAGATCCCATTGGGTATAATATTTAGAGAAATGAAGATTGATTTGGGGCTATGTGCACACATTGACCCTTGTTTGTTATTATTAAACTAAATTTGAGAAACCAAGGGATTAATTAGGAACAATTTAATCAATGCAGGATAATTTAGGGTTTTTACACATTAATCTTTGATTGTTCTTATTTGATGTCTATAGGTCATTATTATAATAAATTTAATAAACTAAGGATCCAATTAGGTGGGATCAATGAAATTAATGTTGATTTGAAGATATACACAAACAATTAACCTTTATATTTTATTATTTTATGTTTATAGAATATTATAAGAAATAAATTTAGAAACTAATTCCTTAATTAAGAGGGATAAAAAAATTAAAGTTGATTTGGGGCTTTATACACATATTTGACCCCTATGCATTGTTATTCAATGTTCATATGTCATTATTAGATTGAATTTGACAATTCAAGGTCCAAATTTGATAAGATTAAAGAAATGATAGTTGATTTAGGGTTATACAAAATTGACCCCATTTTTTCATTATTTCATGTCATTAAACCATTATTAGACTAAAATCAATAAAAAAGGAAGGAGTTATTTAGGGATAGTCAAATCAATGAAGGTTCATTTGGGGTTGTGCACAAAAATATGAACCATTTTTTTTTAATTTAGTATTATTCGTTTATTTTTAGAACAAGAGAGATTGGAGTAGTGAAGGTTGATTTAGGGGAATGTGCACATAATTTACCCTTTTTTATCATTATTTAATGCTTTTGAATCACTAATAGACTAAATTTGATAAACCAAGGTTTAGAATAGCTGAAATCATAAAAATAAAATTCAATTTATCGCTACACAAATAATTGAAACATGTTTGTATTTATTGTATGTTTATGGATTCATATTATAAAAAATTTGACAAGTTTTGATCTGGGGATATGCACAAAACATTGACCTTTATTTATCATTATTTATTATTTGAAGGTTGTTATTAGACCATATTTTATAAACCAATACCATAATTAGGAGAAATTAAAGTAATTGATTTAGGGCTATGTGCACATAATTAATCCTTGTTTATCATTATTCAACATATTTATACATTGATATTAAACCATGGCTGAAAAACTAAAACCAAAATTAGGTGCAATCATTCATAATAATGAAGGTTAATTTGGCCTTATGTACACATAATTCATTATTTTTTTAATACGTCAATTACCATATCTTTATTAGATCATATTTCAAAAACCAAGGCCTTATTAGGATCAATCAATTGATTTAGGGATATGTGCATATAATTGACCCTTCTTATTAAGTATTTAGCATTCATAGGTTTTTATTATACTAAATTTGAATACAAATACCATAATTATAAAAAATTATATAAATGAAGAATAATTTACAACTATATGCACAAAATTGATTCCTATTTTTCATTATTTTGTGTTTGTACGTTATTATTAGAATGAATTTGAAAAAGTAAGGCCCTAATTTGGTATGATTAAAATAATTATAGTTGATTTGGTTCTAAACACATGAAATTACCCCCATTTTTATTTATTCTTTATTTGGAGATAATTATTTGATATAATTAGACAAATTAAGATCCTAATTAAATGTGATCAAAGTAATGAAGGTCGATTTAGGATATGTATATAAAATTAACTCTGATTAATTATTATTAGTCAAATTAGAATGATCTAAATGTAATTAAATAATCCACACACACACACACACACACACACACGATTAATAAGGTAATAGGATGCATTCAAAATTTTCTTTGACAATATCACTTTCTAAATTAACTATAAGAAACCCAAAATTAATCTTCAACATGATCACTCCCTCAATAACCAGTGACTAATAAAAAACTATTTTTTATTCTAAATATAATCATACATTAAAGTGAATAAAACTAACATAAAATATTTATTCAACATAAAAGATAAATTTTTATCTCCATAAATGTTTATACATCATACTCCCCATGACCTTTCCATGCCCAAAATTTGAAACATAATCAAAATTTATTTTTACCCTTTATATTCTCATCATTTAATTTTCCTTTAAAATCTTCTATATAATTTATTCTCCATCTTGTCACACTACTTTATTAAGTAGACTTATTTTTTTCCAATATTCTAGTTGCTTAACATCAAACTTATAAAAATCATCTATGCAAAGGATAATTTAAATTATTTTAAATATTTAATTCTAGGTGGGAAACTTATCCCCATTCACACCCATCAATTATCTATATTCCATATAAAACGCCTTCATTCTTTGATCCAAGGGCTAGTGGTGACATATTGGACAATAAACTTAAACAAATTCAAATGTATTATGAACGGAAAAAGAATTTAGAATAATATATTGAAATGATAAAAATAATCATAATTAATATAAAAATTTAACATAAGAACAATAATATACTATATTATAATTGTAATGAAAGATTATGCTATTCAAGTTTTGTGTACAATGATTTGAGAATTTAGATGTATGTCACAAGGTTCTTACTATCTCTTGCTTGAGACTTGTTTATTTGAAAGGGATAAATTAAAATTGTTTTAACTACTTCTTTTCTTCTTTTTTTTGGGGTGGTTTATTTATTTTATTATTGATGAAATTTAAATAATATAAAAATGTTTAAATTTAAATTATATCATATAATATTGAATATGAAAGAGAGATTGATATTATACTTATTATTTTTAAAATTGAAAAGTAAGAGGGAAGATATTTAAATTAGATTATTTTATTATATATGTTTCTCATTGGATGCATCATAGCCTCTGAAAATGTTATATATTAACTTTGTGACTACTTAGATTAGAAAATAAGATCTCAAATCTTATGTATATATTATTAGTGAAGCTTAGACCCTTACAAAAACTGATACTATATAAGATGACTATACCCATTTTTTCCCTATGTATATAGATATCTCTTATAAAATTATTCACTTTAATCTTTATATATATATATATATATATATATATATATATATATATATATATATATATATATATATATATATATATATATATATATATATTCCTTATCTTTGCTTCAAAACCTTGATTTACACTTACGATAACAAGATGATCTGAAAAGGGGTAAAAAATATGGATTATACAACTCCAACTACTCCCCATTGATTGAATGACAATTTTTACATTAAAATAATCTAAATAGGTCTCAAGATATACTTATTTATCCAACATAGAGGTGTGTGTGTGTGCACACCATCATGATCATGCTAAAATGCAATACAATATTTAACTTTCAATACTTGACAATATGTAACTCTATGTAGACACCTAAATATGGTATTAGCCACTTGGAAATATCAATATTGACCTATCCTTATATCACATGACTATTGAATACACATATGACTCTTGTATACCCTTCTCTCCTATATAATTTCTTTTTGTGGGCCTATCCTTTTTGATTTTCTATCAAGCAAGTACTAAGTAAGCCTATTTATCACTTTCACATTGAGAAGGACTTCCTTAAATATACCACATTAGAAACCAATTACAAAGATCATTCCCTAACCATGTCTAAATAACCTAAACATATTTAAGTTTTTCATTTTCAAGTGTCAAAATATATATCATTGGTTGCATTCATAAAAGGCTCAATATTGCACACACACACTTACAAGGATGACCTAGGTGTGATTTGATTTCCATCCTTAGATTATTAGATATATAGGAAAATATTGACCATCCATTAGGGAGTGGTTGGGGTCAACTTAACCAATCAATCTTACCCAATTTTATAGGTTAAATTAGTGTCAAAATTAGAACTAGGGTTTTAAAATGCAAGAGACAATATTGTAGATATTATGTGTACAACAAGCTCTTGATATCACACAAGAAGAAGATTTACAAGTATATGCAACAAATTATGCCAAAAAAATGAGGTATAATTTATATGACTTAATTTGGTAGAAGGAAGATACCAATTTTTGGCATAGGCATCCAAATCTTGATGGACTCATCTAAACAAATCTAAATATTTAGTTTCATGGTTTGAGTGACTCCATGTTCATTTTCAACCCTTTTTCCCACCTAGATAGAGTATCATACCATAAAATATTAGTAACAATCTGAGTACCCTACTCCTCTTCATCCTTTCCATAATTTAATTTTAGTTATTCAATCATACTCTATTGTAGCATTTAGATTTATGTGTTATTACTATATATTATATAATCTAGATTTATCCTAAATTTATATTGTTAGATAAAATTAATTAAAAATAAGGTAAAAAAATGTTGGTGAACACTTACCTTATATTGAGCACATCAAATCATAAGTTTTACCTTAAGGTTTCGTCCTTCTTTCTTAGGGTTTTCAGATTATTATCTTAGGGTTTCAGATCTAAGTTTTTAATTCCCTATACATTAATACAATAAATAGTTTTCACTTTGACCTTAGCCTTCTACATATTTTTATGATTTTATTTTATGCCATCTAAGAAATATATCTCCCTTATTCATTCAAGGTGAATTGCTAGGTTAAGGAGTGTTG
Source organism: Torreya grandis (assembly GCA_037957365.1). NCBI lineage: Eukaryota > Viridiplantae > Streptophyta > Pinopsida > Cupressales > Taxaceae > Torreya > Torreya grandis. Next base: position 49,823 of record JARHVA010011063.1, read on the forward strand.
AAATTGAATATAATCAAATTCCTTTGACTCAAATCAAAATGGCTAAAATAAGTGAAATAAAAATTCATTTTTATTATTATTTTGATGTAAATATTAATAATAAACATGTTGAAGTGCAAGATCATATTGTTAATAATGAAATACCTGATTTAGAAAATGAAGTGCTAATGTAGGAGATGCAGATTAGGAGTAGTGTATTTTTAATCTATTATCATGATTGCACATGCAGTTAGTTGGTAATGGTCAATTAGTTTTGGTGTATCACCTCTTTAGTCAGGTTTATTTCATGTTATCCTTCTCTCTTTTTCATTTCAAGTAGTACTATAGAGTTATGAGCTTAATTGATACATCAAGGGGAACTAGCCCTACAATCTAGAGATTCGATCCACCTATTAGGCCACCCACAACCTAGGATTGTCTCCATGTTATCCCAAATTAGGAAAGATTGAATAATTTTCCAAGGGTTTAAATTTGGGTGATAACACTTAGATTAAAAAATAATACCTCAACCCATTCTTGGAAACTATTAGCAAAGGAAGACACTACAAGTAACCCATACTATCCAATATCTAATGGTACCATCCCTATTGATTTTTTTGATCTAATTTTCCAAATATCATTATTCATGCCATTCTAGTTGATTTTTGGATGTTTACTTTCCCTTAGTCTTGTTTGTTGATCTTGATTTTAATTATCTTAGCCTTGAAACCCTAGCTTAACACTTGACATCTAATTCACTTAGAAAAGAGGGGGTTAAAAATTGGGTTAGACAAATTCAACCCATCCATGTGTAGTGATTGAATGTTAACTACATTCTAATACTCTGAGGATGGTTCAAACCACACATAGTTCTCCCTATTGTGTGTGTGTGTGTGTGTGTGTGTGTGTGTGTGTATGTGTGTGTTGAATAATATTCTATTAGAATGCAATGTAATTATTTATCTTTTGACACTTGAAAACATGAAATATTGACTTTGTGTTAGTGTTTAGACTTGGGTTTTTAGATTTTTAATTTGAGGGGTTTTAAAATTTGGTTCCTTTTGGATAGTGCCTCAATGTTGTGCAAATATATATCTCAATGTGCAAGTGGTTTTCAATTTAATTTCTAAGTAGTGACAAAATGAATGAGACCTTAAACTCAATGTGTATTTATAGATGACTCTTTGTGTAATTTTATTTCATAATTGACATGTGAAACATGTAGGCTGAGCCAAATGAGAGTTTTATATTTGAAAAATTGTCTTTTGGGTATCTTGGACACTATAGGCGAAGGTAGACGATGTTCATGATTTACAATGTTTGACTATTACCGACTTTGTCTAGGAAGGAAAAAATATTGATATGGAATGTGATGAAAATATGCTTAGGATTATAGATTTTTTTAGCATAGACTAGGGAGATCTAATCTATGGCTGATAGAAAATAGGGATGGCCAATGATAATAAATAAATGAACGAATATGATAGAATTTGAGTAAGAGTCAAATGTGTATGCAAAATTCATGTACATCAAAGATAGGCAAAAAATGATGTTATCAAGTGTCTAATACCAAGTTTATGTGTCTATAAGACTAAAAAGTGTAGAAGAGAGTGAACAACTCTAAAAATAGTAAAGGTGCTTCATACCTCATCTATCACACCAACACTTGAGAATTTCAAAATTGTATATTGACTTATTTAACTTGTATTACATGGATGAAATTCATTGGTGGTTTTAAAATTTATTAAGTTTAAATTTTTTGTTATGAAGTCCCATTTTTTTGATATACTTTGACATATATATTTTTATAATTGAAAATAGATATAAGTTTAGATGTATTTTTGGGTAAATTTTTGCAATCCATTTACATCTCGTCCTTATATAGAGAAAAAATGAATCAAGTTGGTAAATAGGTGATTTCCTAAACATGGTCGAAGATAGATATTGTATTAAAACTAAATAGTTTATCTCTTAATTATGATTGTGGTTAAACATTCCAATCTTATATAAAAAAGAGATATGGGGTTGTGGTCATGGTATTTTTTATAAATTATTAAAGTCTATGATGTTGGGTACTCTACTTGCAAGGTAGCTTATAGTATATGAGACTACCCCATTCTCTTAATAGGGAGGCATCTAACTATATTATAAATATAAGTCATATATAACTTACTTCATATAGGATTCAAACTCATGGCCTCTTTTCCAAGAAGACAATTTACTCACTATCAAACAAATTTGGGTTACGTGTTCATTAGGCCAACTAAATCCAATATAAGTTCATTAAGATTTCATATCAATAACATGTTATAACATGGGCACCTATATGTGATTAACATGGGCATGAAAAAAAAGTACATAAAAATAATGGACAATGACTAGGTCATTGGCCTATGTTCAAGGTTAAAATAGTGTAGTGGTGGAAGTTTCTTACAATAGACACCTTAAAATGGCTTGTGCTTGCTCTATATGTCTAATCCTACATGAATAAATGGATTCTAGTTTTTCTTTCCCTTCCACTAATTTTTTTTAGGTTCTTTGTGCTCACAAGAAAAGGATTCTTGTAGACTTATGGGCCTACACCGATAATGCAAGGAATGAGGACCTTTGGATGAAATTGGGGTGCATTAAAGTGGCCAACAAAGAGCCAACTATTTATTTTAAACATAATGAGATTGAGAAAGAAATGGTTACTCTGATGAAATTGGATTTGATCTATAAGTTTGTGGGTTGGGAACCTCATTAAAAGGAGCTACAAGCTTTAGTTGTTGATCTTGAGAAGGTAAAAGGGAATATGGGTTTTTCACATTAACACAAGAGGTTTTTTAATTGTTTCAATATAGTGTAAAAAAACCAAGCCAATGTATTTGAATAGAGTCCTTGGCGTATTTAAAATATCGGGTTTAGTCATGACATCATGGAGTCCCAACTTTAAATTTTCATAAGAGGTTATTAAGGTACCTCCAATATGAGTAAGATTGTTCAAACTCCCATAATTTTTTTTGATAGAAAACATTCTTTCAAGGTTCAAAAATTCCCTTGGGGAGGTGATTTTTATTTCCTATGAAATTATTATTAAGATGCATATTGCTTATAAAAAATTATATTCAAATGGGTGTGAGACAACCTCTTTTGAGAAGACTTTGGTTAAAATCCACAGTGGGTGAGATGTTTAAACAAACCATGGACTAGGAAAGCCTTATTTTTCTATGTTTGAAGTGCCACAACTAGGGTGATTTAGTTTAGTGTTTTTATATAGTTAATTGTTAAAAAGAAGAAAGAAAAGGAATAATATCAGCTAGTTGTAAGAAAATAAAGAGGAAGAAGTTTAAGATTGAAGTTAAAGGGAAGGAAAGAGATTAAGTTGGGTTAAGTCTTAACTCTTTCAAAATTTTAAATACCAAATTAGGTAAGAAGGTAATAGATTTTTGGCTTCATTAGAGCCTCTATAATATAAAATTGATCCTGAGGTAAACCCTGATCCCATTAAGGTGCAATGAATTATTTATTTGAGGCCGCTACTTGTATTAGTCAAAAGGTTGTGGACTAGGTTTTAGCAGAGACCACTTTGGCTAAAAGAAATCCAGCTTTGAAGAGTCATGTTTTTGTTATTAAGTGAACTATTACTAATAGATAGGATCTTTGATATGCATCTCTACACACAACAGTTGATCCCCACACATCAAGGAACAATAACCCAAAGCAAAAGAGGAATTATGGGCTTAGCGAATCATGTGCTCTTTTAAAAAATAATGAATTTTTTATTGTTTATTTGATGTTTGAGTTTAAAATATTACTCTTGAATGTTATTTTTTTATGTATTATTTTTCTTTAGATGTAATTTTATACCACTCACATTTTTTCTAAATATATATTATATTTTATTTAATGAAATATATTGCATACTTTCAACCAAAATAAAAAATCATAAAACTAATAGAAGTTCAAAATTATTTTTTTGAGTGAGGTCTAACATATGTTATAGTCCTTTGAGAGTGTACTTTGATATAAAAAATTACTATTAAAAATATGACGTTGGTATAAGACTATCTCATATATTAGATCATTATTTTTATCATGTAAAATTAATAATATTGCAAGCAAAAAAATGAACGAGCACATCGTTCTCATAATTGAGAGAGAGTCCTTTTTGAGAAGCGTTGGTATGCTATCATTATGTTATACAATTGGAATCATTTTGTGGGAACCATCATTATATTATACCTTTTTACCTTTTTGGTTTTATATAAAAATTGTAATATATTTTAAGAAAAAGTATATATTTGGAGGATTTATGATTAATGGATATATTTACCAGTTCTAATAAAATTATAAAAAATATTATCATAATAATTAAGAAGTTAATTATAGGAATTTAAAGTGATTATTAAAATAGATAAAAGCATAAATTATAATAGAAATAGATGTACATTTAGGTCATCATCAAGTGAGATTTTTTTTTGGTTTATCTGATTTATGTAATAAAAATGTACAAAAGAATGACTTTTTATTTATTTTATATGTTTTAAAAATATGTGCACAACTTATCTTTCTTTAAAGTCAAATCTATAATTTCATTAATAAAATGTAACATAATTATAATGGAAATATTAACACTTTATTATGGCGTCCTTTTATTATGACATCCTTTTAATAATAATGTTACCCATTTGCCACTACACTACCATCTCATAAATTATAAAATTAAAAATTAAAAATAATAAATAATAAATAATTAATTCAAAATATAATATGAAAATCAAAGGTTTTTATTGATACTTACACATGATAATCATATTAATGTGGAATATTTTTGTGGTATTACCTCAAAAGTATTCCTTTCTTAATATAAAACATTTTGATATTTTAATATTCCTTATTTCTTTTTGTTTTGTATGGATTTAATTATATTTATAAATATTGCCTAATATAAAATGGAGGGCCAATTTAGAGGAAAAGTCATATAAAAAAGAAATAAACTTATCTCTTTATTTGTGTATGGCATATTTATGAATCATTACGTTTTGTAGTATTTGTGATAATAAATTTTATACAAATTAATTATGATTATAATTGTTTGATTTTATTTTTATTATTTATAAATTATTAAAAAAATAAAAATAAAGTAAGAAAAAGAATAAATAATAAGTAAAATTAAATAAATAAAAATGTACAATGAAAGAAAACAATGAAGTTAGTATAGACGAATATAAATATTATAAAATTATAAGAATAATAAAATAAGATTCAAAATGTCAATTCATATATATATATATATATATAAACTAAATGAAAGTAGCATTAAAATGATCTATAAGATGAATTATATTAGAAAATAAAATGGAAACAAGAAATAATAAGATGATTAATATTAAATAATATTTGTAAAAAATAAAAATAAATAATAAATTTAAGTAACAAAAATAAATATTTAATGGTAAATTTGAATTAAATTGAGATGTAAAAATATTTCAAGAAATGAATAATTTTAAATCTAATTTATAAACTATCATTTTTTTTAAATGTTAGAATTTTAGCAAGTCAAATGCCTGATTTTCAAATAAGTGCATTAATTTATATATTTTATATATATATATATATATATATATATATATATATATATATATATATATATATATATATATATATATATATATATATTTTTGTGATTCTCCTCAAACCTAACACCTTGCGCCTCCCCTCTCTAACCCAACTTCATTTTTTTATCTTTGTTAAATATTTTTTGAAATGATTTTATAATTTCTAACTTTTTTTTTCATTTTTTACTTATTATTATTATTATTTTAATAACTAACTAGAGTTTTGAAAAATAGATAACCTACTACAATCCTTATCCCTTTTATTATTTTATTTTTTATTTTAATATTTTTCAAACAATAAAGCTTAATTTGTTACAATATTTTATTATATTTTAATAAAAAGTTATTTTCATCCCTTTTATTATTTTAATATTTTTTTAAAAACAAAGCATAATTTGTTACCATATTTTAATAGAAAGTTTTAATGAAACCCATGATGGTTTTCATGGTGGAAGCTCGGTTTTGTTTTTGATAAAATAAGTTTGCAACAAGGGTACAAAGCCCATGTACAAAAATCCCAAGGGGCAACAGGACAGGCCAAAGGCCACAAATAGTTGACAAATAATAAATAAATGATAGTCACACAACAAAGTAGAAACAAATTAGAAGACAACCATGGCAAAAGCACTACTTGTTAATCAAGTCTTTCCAGTCATCTTTAATGAAATTGAGAAGCTCCTCCTTGTTGGTAATTTTTCCTTCAATGTCCTTTTCTTCATCTGAAGCTTCTTGTAGAATCAATTGCGAAGAAGTAGCTCGATGTACAACCTATAGGCAGATTGTTGTTAACACCTTTATTTTGTTCTGGAGTGAGCACAAACCATTTTTTACTTCTTCTAGCTCCCTTTTAATCTGACTACCATCATCACATGTGTCCTTGGAATCCTCCTTAACCAAGTCATATAAGGAGTTGTTCAGAACCTTGAAATGACTAGTTCCCTTTTTATCAATTTTTTGGTCTGAACTGGGTTTGACTTTTAAAATACCCATTTCCTCCCCTAGATCCAAATTAGAGGGATAATCAATGATTTTCACCAAAGGGGTTTTACCACCTGCCAGAATGTTAGACCTCCTGATATCTAGCTTTCTAACTATGGAACTCTAAGGTTTAATTCTAGATGCTTCTTCCACATCCACATCCCCTTGCACCTGGGCCTCTAAGTGCTCTTTGTCCCTATCTAGATTCAGATGCTCTTCATCCACAAATTTTTAAGTCTTTTTCTTGCCCAAAATTTTATTCATAGAAACATCGCGAGGGATAACTTTCCTCTTCTTATTACTAGAAATAGAAAGACTGGTCTTAAGCTCACACAACCCTTCCACAACCAAAGATTGAGACAGATTTAGGGATTGGATTTTGCAATTTCAGGAGATGGACAATCAGAACCCTTCAGGAGAGGGGAGAAGCAATCTTTCTTAAGGGAGAGATTGTGGAAGGGGTGACAAAGTCCTTGGACTTAGGAAGGGAATCACGGGGTCCCAGAGAACTAAATATGACTCTCAAGGGGATATGGTCATCCGAGTCACTTTTACAAGTTTATTCAATTACAAGAGCCTTTAAAGTTTTAGATTGACACAACGCAAGGTGAAAGTGATAAATCTTAAAAATAAGACCTTAGTGGAGTGAGATGGTGGAAGTAGCCAGGTTGCTATCAATAAAATTTATAATAGTTTTGACAAAGGTCTCCAAGGATGACATAAGGAAGAAAGGAAAGTTGATAAGCACTTTATGATGAAAGTGATTTAGAAGAGCAAAATGGTAATGATAAAAACACTTAAAATAACCTTCAAGGGTGAAATACTTCATGATAGGAAAACATACCTTATCCCAAGGATTAACCAGACTTTCCCTATCAAAACCTCCCTACAGTTTCACTGGAGACTTACCTTCTCTAAAGAATATTTTCATCCCCTCTGGGTCTTGGAATTTGGTAAGTCTCTTCAATCTTCTGCCCTTGTAGTGCATACTCGTGGTCTTCGCAATAAATTCTTTGCTTATTTCAAATTAAATACCATCAACCTGAACTTTGCAGTCCCATCCTAGCTCAAGGCAAATTGAGCTGAGATATTCTCATCATAACCATTGAGACATTCCAAGAAAGATGAAATGCCTCCTTTGTAATAGATACTCCAAAGCATGGCATCTGCTTTGGTCTCATCATAGGATAAAGTCTCCATTTTGACCTTGTTGCCTCCCATGATTGAAAGCTTCTTAGAATTGTCGATAGACTCAGGCAAAACAAAAATCAGCCACCAAAGATCAAATATAATTGTGTTGAATAGTCTAGAATCAATGGTATGCTTATCATTAGGTAACCATCCTTTAAGATCACTCAAATCCCAAACCCCTTTCTTCAGATTATACAAGATAATCAAGTAATGATTGCACAAATAGGGAAGCTTGCAAGGATTTCCCATGTGAGATAGCACCATTGAGAAATGAATTTGCCTTGTGTGATATTGATTTTAATTAAGGTGGAAATACTCATTTTTGTTATAATAAGTGTAAAGTATGTATTATGATATTTTTTTGCATATCCAATCTTTAAGTTTAGAAATTCAAGTCATTTATGAGAAAGATTTTTTTTTAAATTTCAAATTTTAAAAGCACATACTCATTATAATATATACATATTTTATGGTATATGATATTTTATGTATAATTTTAAGAACATAATACATTTATTTTAATAAATGGTAAATATAAGTTATAGTTTACATTCTTAACAATATAATATGTAGCTTATAAATGTAATTTTTATTTTATATTTTTAAGTATAAGTTGCATTTTATATTATTAATAATATAAATATAATTTATATTTATTATATAAAATAAATTTTAAGTACAAGTTATATTTTATATTATTAAGAATATAAAATGTAATTTATACTTTAAATTTATTTTAGTAAATATAATAAATTATGGTCACTTCATATTTTCTAGAATCGGTTTAGAATTTTAGGAGTTACTATTTAGAATATAGTATTTTAAAATCTAATATAATTAGTACTTAGTCATTTTTTAGGTTTTTAGTATTGAACTCAAAATTTTCAAGGCATAACTTTTAAACCTTGTGTCTATTTTATGAATTGATTGATATTTTATAATTTTTGTGATCTTATGAATTGATTGTTCACCTTCTAATTTCAATCAATAATGACTAATTAAGTTCATTTGGATGTTGTTATCCCAAAATCAATGAATATTATACTAACAAGGGATAATTACCACTAATTATGACTAATTAAGGTTAATAAAAGGTGTAGTTATCTCCAATCAACTTATGATTGCAATAATAAAGGCTAATTGCAATCAATAATGGTCATTTGGGTATAATTATCCCAAAAACAACAAACTCTTATACTAACAAGGGCTAAGTATAGCTAATAATGACCAATTAAGGTTAAAGAAGGATGTAACCAACCCTAAATTGATTGATGTTTATACTAATAAGGGTTGATTGTGAATAATAATGAATAATTAGGGTCAACTAGGTGTGAGTCATCTCTAATAGATAAAATTTTAGAATGATAAGGGATATACTCAACTAATAATGAAAAATCAAAGTTAATTGGGTGAGTTTATTCTAAAATCATCTAACTCTTATATTAACAAATGCTAATTGTGACTTGGAAGGAGAAATTAAGGTCAATCAAGGGTGTGATTATTCATAAATTGACCATATTTTATACTAAAAATGCCCAATCATGATAAGTAATAGCCAATTAAAGTTAATAGGATTCATTTAGTCTAAAATAGATCAACTCTTGTACCAAGGGCTAATTATGACTAATATAATTAATTAATAAAGGCTAAATAACACTAAAGTGTGTATGATTATTCCTAAATCAACCAATATTTGAATTAATAAGAGATAACTATAATTAATCAGAGCCCATTAGATATAATATATATAGAAATGAAGATTGATTTGGGGTTATGTGCACACATTGACCCTTATTTGTCATTATTAAACTAAATTTGACAAACCAAGGCCCTAATTAGGAGCAATCAAATCAACGAAGGATAATTTGAGATTTTTACACATTAATCTTTGATTAATCTTATTGGATGTTTATAGGTCATTATTATAACAAATTTAATAAACTAAGTACCCAATTAGGTGTGATCAATGAAATGAAAGTCGTTTTGGAGATATACACAAGTAATTGACCTTTGTGTTTTATTATTTGGTGTATGTAGAACATTATTAGAAATAAATTCAGAAAATGAGTCCTTAATTAAGAGAGATAAAAGAAATGAAGGTTGATTTGAGGCTTTGTGCACACATTTGACCCCTATGTGTTGTTATTCAGTGCTCATAAGTCATTATTAGACTGAATTTAACAAACCAAGGTCCCAATTTGATGAGATTAAATAAATGATGGCTGATGTAGGGTTATACAAAATTGACCCCATTTTTTCATTAATTCATGTCCTTAAACCATTATTAGACTAAAATCGGTAAAAAAAGGTGTTATTTAGGGATAGTCCAATCAATGAAGGTCCATTTGGGGTCGTGCACACAAAAAAGAACCATGTTTTTTGTTATTCAGTATTATTGGTTCATTTTTAGACCAAGAGAGATTGGATTAGTGAAGGTTAATTTATGGGAATGTGCATATAATTATCCCTTATTTATCATTATTTAATGTTTTTGGGTCACTAATAGACTAAATTTGATAAACCGAGGCTTAAAATCACTGAAATCATAAAAATAAAGTTAATTTATGACTACACACAATTGAAAAATTCTTGTATTTATTATGTGTTTATATATTCATAATATATAAAAATTGACAAGCATAGGCTCTATTTAGGAGTGATTGGAAGAATAAAGTTTGATCTAGGGATATGCACACAACATTGACCTTTATTTATCATCATTCACTATTTAAAGTTTTTTATTATACCATATTTTACAAACCAATACCATAATTAGGATAAATAAAAGTAATTGATTTGGAGTTATGTGCACATAATTAATCCTTATGTGTCATTGTTCAACATGTTTATACAATGATATCAAACCATGGTTGAAAAATAAAGGCCCAAATTAGGTGAAATCATAGTAATGAAGGTCAATTTGGCCTTATGTACACATAATTCATTCATTTTTTAATATGTCAAGTAATAGATCCTTGTTAGAGAATATTTGATAAACCAAGGCCTTATTTAGGGTCAATTAGTTTAGGGATATGTGCACATAATTGACCCTTGTTATTAATTATTCAATATTCATAGGTTTTTATATACTAAATTTGATTGACAATACCATAATTATTAACTTTGTGACTACTTAGATTATAAAATAGGGTCTCAAATCTTACGTAGACACTATTGGCGAAGTTCATACCCCTAAGACAATTGATACTATATAGGATGACTATATCAATTTTTTTCCTATGTATATAGATATTTGTTATGAAAATATTCACTTTCATCCTCATAAGGAACACACACACACACACACACACAAACACACACACACACACATCCCTAACTATTCCCCTTTGATTAAATGATCATTTACTACATTAAAATACTCTAAATAGAGCTCAAAATACACTTATTTATCCAACATAGGGGTGTGTGTCTTTGTTCAAACCATCATGATCATGCTAGAATACAATGCAATGCTTATCTTTCAACACTTGACAACATGTAACTTTATGTAGACACCTAAATATGGTATTATCCATTTAGAAATATCAATATTGACCTACCCTTATATCACATGATTGTTGAATACACATATGGATCTCGATTACCCTTTTCTCCTATATAGTTTCCTTATATGGGCCCACCCTTTCTGATTTTCTATCAAGTACTAAGCAAGCCTATTTATCACTTGTACATTAAGAGGGACTTCCATAAAGCTAAAAAATTAGAAACCAGTTACAAGGATCATTCCCTAACCAATTCTAAAAAACCTAAACATAGTTAAGTTTTCCATTTTCAAGTGTCAAAATATATATCATTGGTTACATTCATAAATGGATCAGTATTGCACACATACACTTACAAGGATGAACCACATATGGCTTGATTTACATCCTCAGATTATTATATACATAGGACAATATTGACCATTCATTAGGGAGTGGTTGGGGTTAGCTTAACCAATAAATCTTACCCATTTTTATAGGCTAACCTGATGTTAAAATTTGAACTAGAGTTTTGAAATGAAGGAGACAATATTATAGATATTGTGTACATAATAAGCTCTTGATATCACACAAGAAAATTATTTATAAGTAGATGCAATGAATTATGCTAAAAAAATGAGGCATAATTTTTAGGGATGTATTTAGTAGAAGGAAGATACCAATTTTTAGCATAGGCATCTATATCTTGATGGACTCATCTAGGATTATCTAAATATCTAGTTTCCTAGTCTAAATGACTTTATGTTCATTTTCAGCGCTTTTTCCACCAAGACATAGTATCAGACCATAAAATATTAGTTACAAGTTAATCATCCTAGTCCTTTTCATTCTTTACATAATTATTTATTTTAGTTATTCAATCATATTATTTTATAACATTTACGTTTATGTGTTATTGCTATATATTATATGATCTAAATTTATACTAAATTTTATATTGTTATATAACATTTATAAAAAGTAAGGTAAAAAAATGTTGGTGAACACTTCCCTTATATTGAGCACATCAAACCCTAAGTTTTTGTATGGGTTTCATCCTTCTTTCATAGGGTTTTAGATCTGAGTTTGTAATTCCCCTTACATCAAAACAATAGATAGTTTTCACTTTTACCCTAGTCTTCTGCATATTTTCATGATTTTATTATATGCCATCTAAGAAGGATATCTCCCTTATTCACTTAAGGTGAAGTGATAGGTTAAGTAGTGTTGAAATCAAATATAATTAGATTCCTTTGATTCAAATAAAAATGTCTAAAATAAGTGAAATTCAAATTCCTTTTTATTCTTATTTTGATGTAAATGTTAATAATGAACATGTAAAAGTGCAAGATCATATTATTAATGATGAAATCCCTCATTTAGAAATTACTAATCAAGATAAAAAAATGAATACCAAGATGGAATCCATCTTGATGTCCTTAATAAGGTAGGTCCCAAATAATTTGAAGCCTTGGCTATTTTTTGACATCAAATTTAACAACTTGATGACTTCCATCAAGTATTGAAGGTAATCATGGAAGTAAAAATGAAAAAAATGCTAAGGTTATCACATATGAGGAATAACATGATCCCTTCAATGATATCCATAAACATTTTAGACTTTTTGACCTTAATATAGATGTTCATACCACTATTAAAATTTCTAATACTCCTATGTCTACACCTATGGTTAGACATTTTATGGCCACCCAAGGTGTGGGGGTAACACAAGGCTTTCCTAAGATTACACTACATATCCATATAAAATAGAATTATGCACACCATATGATATATACTCATTTGATTTCATATATGCCTACTACATAATCCCTCATGTATTTTATTACAGATCTATAAACTAAGGTGTTATAGTTAGAGAAAGGTGATTTTAGAGTGATCATTTGACTAATTCTCATGTATTGATTCAAAATTCATCATCCCTAGATATTTAAACATATTTCTTATCTATAGGTTTTTTAGAACCTAAGATTACATTATATGATGATAAATGTGATCCAAATTAACACCTAAGAGCCTTTCATGCAACTTATTTAGACTATACCTTTAATTACAAGATTTTGACTAATTTATTTTCATGAAGTCTTAAGGAATATACATTGTGATGGTTCCATGACATCCTATTCCAATCAATTAATGCATTAAATAATTTGGTTTCTCAATTTATAACACATTTTTCAATAAATATTAATGATAAATTATCTTATGCCCAAATTTCAAAACTTAAGGAAGAATCCAATGAATAAATCAGTGATTATGTGCTTCGGTACAATACCATGCTTTCTATATGGGTGGAAATGAGTTACAATATATATTTTTTTAAAAATATTCCCCCTCTCCATTATTATATTATGTTCAATAAATGCAAATCATTTAATGAGTCATGTCATACAATTAGGGATAAAAAATTAAGCCCCATAACATTGAATCAACTAAAGTATGTGGTTAATCCTTAAACTAATTCCATTGCAAAGTTTATAGGTAAACCAAGTTATAAGTAAATAAAAAATGACATAAGAATAATGAAAATTAACAATTAATATAATGTCACAACATACTAATTGGCTTTTCTTATCCACTCCACCAAGGAGGAAATACTCACGATTACCTAAACCTCCTCATAAGCTCTCCCTCCACCAAAGGAGGTTGATATGAATAAGCCTCCATCTAAGGGATATGACAATAGTGCATATTGTGATTATCATCAATGTTATTTAAATTATACAAAATAGTGATTTTCACTAAGAAATAAAATTCAATATCTCATTGATGATAAAATTATTGAGCTTAACACACCTTAAAAATGATTCAGGGCCACAAACTACTAGGAATTTAAAAAAAAATTACTTTTGGATACTTTTCCCATCCATGTGGAAACTAAAATTAAGGTTAGTCCTAAGGTACTTATGACTTAAAATGTGCAACCTCCTCTTCTAACATATGAGCATCCATTGGATAGTATTATTTGTACACACACACACACACATATGATAATGGGATTGTGGATGATTATTCTAGCTGCACATCATTCTTTTCACACACATACATTAATTTTCATCTTATACATAGTTTCACAGTAGTCACTCATTTAAGTGAAAATGTTTGCACCATGATGGTCCTTACTAGTCTTGGTTATACACATGAGAATTTGATGGATACAACAAAGATATTTAAGGTAATAGACATAAATAAATATAATAATTTATGGAGTATTATGTTACCTATTAAAATGGGTCTGATTATAGTTGCTAATCCATTATTAATTTTTCCAAGTACAAGGGCATTTGACATGTTGTTAGGACATCCTTGGATACATAATATTTTTGTGTACATAGATGCATGAAGTAAATATATGTAAAAATGGTGGTTAAATTTTTAGGTATTCAATATGAGTATCCTATTCAACCATAGGTATTTCCTCCTCCACCCCACCACCACCAAAGTAAGTAATATAATGTATTCAGATTCATTCTACATAGATAGTTTAGATGAAGGTATTTGAATTTCCTATATGACCTCTACTTCAAAACTCATTACATCATATGGTTATTTAGGACCCATGCCATCCATTATATACTCCATCACACCCTAAAATAATATTATAGATAGCTTTACATATTGGATATCAAACACAAACACATTTTTCTACTATATAATATATTTTATAAGATAACATTCCTACTAGGATCGTTCATCATACACATGATCCTATGAGTCATGATAATGATTACAAATACATTACAACAAGAAATCACCTTTTAAAATTAGATAAAAATATATATGAATCTACTCGCTCATGATGGGTGACCATCCCCATGTTTTATATATTATATACATGTTACCAACCCATTAATGGGATTTTAATTTAGAAGGAACATAATAAATATATAAAAATACAAAAAAAATGTACAAAATTTCAAAACTTCAATAAAATTAAAATATTCCAAAACATAAAAATCAGGACCTAAACATAATAAGTATTGTTATTTACTACATGATGTGTGTCATTTATCATATTTTTGATATAATGCATATCATTTTCCACATGCACATGCATTTCATGGTACATATGAGTGAGATGCAAGATGTATAGGTTATACATGATACATGGATGTACATATGCATCAAATTATTATTCTTAGAGGCCATGTTAATAGTGGGGGCATCTCAATCCATACATCACATTTTTTTAAGTTATATCTTTCCATGGACTTCCATTTATCATGTTGAACTACATTGAGTGATTATATATGCCTTGATATTGCATATATTATTTATAGTTATATATTTTATAGAAATGTTACCTTGTTATGTTGTGACTTTGACATAGATTGATGGTGTAGACTAGTTCAACTTGTTCTATGTTTCATTATTGCTATCACATTTTCTATAGGTTAATAATTGATTATGATTTATTTATCACTTGATTTATTCTATTACCTCTTCTTATTTAAGTGTATCATTGTATGTCTCTTTATTTAGTGCTTTCTTTCTTCGATTGATTTTTCTTGATTAAGTTTATAATTGTATGACTCTTTTTTTGTATGGCCCTTACCTTGTTGTGTGACATTTTATTGCCCATTTTGCGTACATTTATTCTATGAATTTTTTTTAAATTATTTGTGTCTCTTTCCTTATGTGACACTTGGTTGTCCATTGTGTGTGACTCTTCCCTTGTGTAACATTTAGTGCTCTTACATGTTATTTATTATGTGTGTCATGGCCATGACATTATGTGCTTATGAGTGGATACATTTAGGATTGTCTACTAATTATATGGCTCCATGATCCATATCATTTACCTCCCTTATTGTGTGAAGTTAAATGATCAATATCATGTAACTTTTTGCATAGGTTACTATTCACTACTTATATGTGCCATAATTACTACTGATGCCTAATTATTATATCCATGTTTACATAACACTTGTGTGCCTTAGGATACATGTTTAATACATGATTTGATTGTATATTTTTACTATGATGACTTATTATCCACATGTTAGCACATACTTTACATGCTTACATATTTCTATATAACATGATGCAGTTAACTCTTTTATTTTGAGATGAGTAATTCACATGAGACATTCATCACCTCAATAAAGGGAATATTAGAAGGATTTTGATATATAATCAATCCTTTATACAAAAATAATTATAATTTTTTTATAGATTACATGATTTAGAGGGTTCAAATTGATTCATATTATCATTTTGAGTTAAATTATGGTACACATATTTATAAATTTAGATATATTTGATGGCATATGTAGATATTTCATATGTAAATGAGTAATAGGTTATAGATATTATCAATATTAGGATAAATTATAATATATATTTTATGACATTATATATTAGATTGGGACATTTGATCCAATTATGTGGAAAGAAAATTATTCATACACACACTATTGAAGTTTTTTTATTTTCAAGTTGACATTGATGGTACTAAAGGTAATAAAGGTGATATTTTGAATATATAATTTTATTTGTATTAGTTGATTCAGTCTACATGATCCTAATTTAGGCTCTGCCTTCCATCATGAGGTTCAATATTAATTAAATGAGTAGTTCAGTTGAGGTTTTGTATAACTCAATGGCCTAGCACTACTACTTAATGAGGGTTGGGATATTTATTTTCCATACCCATGGTTTAAAAAAATACACTTGCCTTGGGGTATGATCTCTCCCATAACATTATCCATTGGGCCATAATATCAACAATATCCAATGCATTTGAAGGAAGCACATATCCATTACTTCAAAGGGAAAATGGTTCACTCACTTATAAGTGTATTCTTTCCTTTCTCTTCAAATTTAAAATGTTTCATTGATCAAATTTATTTCATATTTCATTTCATTGACATTGATTGGTTTATGTTCCATTGTATATTTCCAGGGATAAATCTACACACTTAGAGCATTATCCTAAAGGTAAAGTGTGTTTACACACTATATTACTTCTCTATATCCTTATATTCTAGCATTATTTTTATTTTATATACTATAATAAAAAGGGGTATATTTAGACATAAAAATATAGTATTAGACACTTAATAATGTCAATCTTGATCTTTCCTTACCTCACATGAATTATGTGTACATACATGGCTCTTTTATACCATTATATCAAATCTACTTGCCTTCTATGGGTGTGACCTCCTCAATTTACCATCAATAACCTACAATAATTACATAGTATATGCCTAATATATTTATTATCATTATGATATTGTCTCATAATCATCATATCATTGTTTTTATCTTTCCTAGACACCTATGGCCATAATTAGACAACTCCATATTTCCAAAACCCTCCTCCTTTATTGGACTCATTTGTGCACCAAACAACAATCATTTTCCAATTTAAAATCATATTTTATGGGTCAACCCATATTTTATACATGTTTTTGGCATGAGAAGTCACCCAAAGAGTCATATATTTATACAAAATAGGTCTAAGCTTATTCCCCATTTATAATATATCAATATAGTACTAAGAAAGCCTATTTTATCACTTTCACATTGAGAGGGACTACCTTAAATTTATCAAATTAGAAATTATTCACAATAAATAGGCCCTAGACAAATGTAAATCACCTAATCCAAGTCACATTTTCTATTGTCAAGTTTCAAAATCTTGATCATAGGTTGAATTCATAAAAGGAGCACTATTCCACACATACACTTAAAACAAATAACTATGTGTGGTTTAAATTAACCCTTCAAAGTATTGGATACATAGATATCCATAAAATAATTATTGAGAAGTGGTGGGGGTCACCTGAACCAATCACTCTTACCCAATTTTATAGGTTAATGTAGTGTCAAAAGTGGAACTAGGGTTTTGAAGTGAAGGAAATATTATTATAGATACTTTACACACATAGAGATATTAATATTGCATAAGAATATGGTTTAATATCAAGCATAATTTCCTAAGATAAAAAAGTGAGGCATAATTTATAGGTAAAAATATGATAGAAGTTCAATTTGAAAAGTAGCCATGAAGGGTTTTTGGACATTATCAATAGAGGTGGACACCTATAGTAAAACTTAACTATTTGACTATTATTTACACTATCATAAGTGTGAAAATTAGTGAAGTATATGGATACACTCTACTTAGGATTATAGAGCATTATTGAAAAAATTAGGGTGATCATGAATATGTTAGAAAATTGGGTTGTCCAAGACAATAGATGGGTAAAAAAATAGGAAAAAGTGTGCATAATATTAAAATGTGTATGGACAAGTATATGTATGTCAAAGAATCTCAAAATTAATGTTTCCAAGTGTCTAATAGAAAATTTATGTTTCTAAAAATGCCCCCATTTTAGAATAGTATTAAAAATTCTATATTAAAAGGATAAAAGAAGAAATTTTACACCTATGATTCATTACACCTAAAGTTAATAGTTATGTCTCAAATATCTAGATTTCTCAATGAAAAACATGCAAGGAAACTTGTATAGATCAATGTCTATTTATAATAGAAAATTTGAAAAAACTTAGATCATTGAATTATTTGTAATTGAAAAGTCAAAGTATGAATACACTTGAGGGTATGTGAATGAAGTTATCATCTATTGAGCTCATTTTTAGAAGTTAATGTGGTGATTATTCCCTGAGGAGATGAAACTATTAAAATCATGTGTTGAGGAGTGTTATGCTTCAACCACCATTACATATAGATAAGTGATATAAGTTGAGCTCTACATAATCATCAACTACACCCCTTTAATTACCATCAGAACTCTTTTGTGTAACCTTGAATAAGGTTTGTATATAAATTATAAATTTGAATAAATTATTGTAGATGGATTTTAAATCCAAAGTGATTATGTAGTACCATCTTTCCCCATTGATCCTCAATACCTAAAATAGAAAAGTGTTGACATGAACAACATTCATGCCCAAACTATGATCCATCTATATGTAAAAGTGATATGGAATGCCATATTCTATTTTTCATAATGTCATATAATGTTTTTAAATTTATTCAATTAGTAAATCTATTCAATCTCATAAATCCACTCAATCTAAAAAATCTACTCAATCTGACCCATTTAATCTATATGACAATGTCATAGAATGTTCTAACTATTCCTCATAATCATGTAGAATTCCCCACATATATGTCACAAATGCCTCAATCTATCTTTTATGAATTGATGAGGGTCATCAATCCCCTTCATTTAATAATGTAAATTCAGGGTTGGTGTTCGAAGACAATATTCAATAGGAGAAAGAGATATGGCAAATGGTCTCTTCTACCGCACCTCAGACTTACAAAAATTAAAAATCTCTCTTGTAGAAATTAAATCATACTTGAAAAAAAATATTACTGAATTGAAAAGAAATGATAAACAAATAAAACACTTGTAGGTTCAAAACAAATTGTAAAAAAGAATAATTATAGACATAAAGAAATAAATTAACAATTTACAACAAAATGATAATTACAGAACAAAAAAATAAATAAAAATACATTGATCCATCTTATTTGGAATGAGTGGCCAGCTCAATCCTTAGAAGAGGATTTATTTGGAATACAAAGTTTAAAATAGATTACTTAAAATGATGGAGAGAAAAGTATATTGATTGATTACATTCACATGTAGAAGGTTGCATTTATAATCTCATGCTTCCAACCAACACCTTATTCTCCAATAAAAACCTAGATATTATAGGCTATCTCAATCTCCATGAAATATGGAGATAGATATTTATTATAGGAATATAACATAATCTCAATCTCCACAAAATATGGAGAGAACTATTTATTAGAATGAAATTATACAAATTTATATTTAGCTACAATCTATAAATGGAAAGTCTATATATAGAAGGACTCTAAATGGAAAACATTATTGTGATAGCTAAAAATGATTTTGGTCATCTTAGAATGGACCAAAAATAATTAGAATTCCTTAAAATGATTTTCAAATGAATTTGTGGTAGTTTTCTCATAGTCCATAGTAAGCTTGTTAAATTCTATAACAATCCTATAAAAGTCCATAGCAGTCATGTGGAAGTCTATAGCTTGCTTATGGAAGTTTATAACTCACTTACGAAAGTCTATATCTATCTTATGAAATTTTGTAGCTTTCCTGTGGAAATATATAGCTCACCTTTGGAAGCCCATAGCCATAGACTGGGTGAGTTCATAGCTAATGATCAAGTCTATAGTTGCAAATTGGGTGATTTCATAGCTACTTGTTGAGTTTATAGTTTGGCCAGGATGCTTGATCTTCTTTAGGAACTACTATAAAAGACTCCAAAATTAATCTAACATTTTTCTTGAATGGTTACTCTTCATACTCCTTGTACTCACACATTAGGACATTGGGGCATCCATCTTCTATGATCTTGATATACATAGGTTATATGTTTTGATGATCATTATACACTATCATGTTTGAGCTTACATATGTACTTATCCATACATGTTATCTATGTCTATATCTTACACAAGGTAATTTATATGCTACATTTTTTTATAACACACTCGATGCATGGTCCACTATGACATGTTTATGCTGGTTTCTTATGTTTTTCCTGTATACACTTCCCTAAGTGTTTTGCCTTGCTATTGCCTTACTTTTCTTTTTAGTATTTGAATATTTTACATTATATGTGCCCCTTATGCCTATGTTTTATTTCTTAAATATTTAAATATGTGATTTAATTCTTGTACATTTTAATATTCCATTTTGTGCTTTTGTGTACATTTGACTAAGTCATGTCCATTCAATTTCGTGACATTTGAACATGCCCCTTGTTTGTGGTCTCTTTTTACCATTGCCTTTTGACTTGATTTTGAGTGATCTTGTGTGTGTTATTTTTTTCTTGTTGATCTTGAAATTTTAATATCTATATTTTACCATGATCTTTATCATGCATCTTCAGCCTACATGTGATCACATTAGTTTTATGTGCTTCAGTATTACATCTACCTAGACATGTTCCCTTCTATATGATACATGGTTAAATTCACATATTTATAGTTATCTTATTCTTTTGAGGTGAGATAACTACCAAGTACTATTTTTCCCTCACCTCAAAGTTGGGTGGAATATTAATGGGGGCATGTCATGGTGACATGGCTTTCACATTTTTCATAGTTTTTAGATTACAATGGGGACATACTTTGGAAGCATGTTCTCCACATTCACACATTATATGGTACTTAAACTAGTTTGTAGATTCAATGGGGTAATTCATGAAGACATGTATTCCACATGAATTAACAATTTTAGATTTAGTGGGGACATGATTTAGAAGCATGTTATCCACATTCATTTAGCATGGTACTTATAATTCACAAATTCAATAGGGGTATGTTTTGGAAGCGTGTTCTCCACACTTATTCAGTTTTAGCATATCTAGTTTATAGTGGGGCATGTTTTGGAAACATGTCCTCCACATTGGTACTTATATTAGTTTCATATTTCTCTATATATAGTGGGGGCATCTTTGGAATCATGTCCTCCACACTTACATATTTTTTTAAATTAGCTAACGCACATAGTTATATGATTCTAATGCACATTTGTAGAAGAATTTTATACATGGAACCATTTATATAAATAGTTTAAGCATGATACAAATGTAATGTTCATACACTATGCAACATGTGCCTAATATTGTAAAATCCAAATCAAATTTAGATTCCAAAATTATTTCACATATTGATACCCAAATAACTTTTATGAACTTTAGCAAGTTAATCTACAACAGTAGTTGGTTCAAATTTTTGTATGGTTGGCATGATTAAATCACTCAATCTTGCCAAGTTTTCAATTTGGACTTGATCATCCAAACTCACCAGGTAATTAGTATCATTGCGTTACATGGTTAAGTTAATCTCAACTGTCAAGGGGAAACTCACTTTTTCTGCAAAGTTGGGGGCATGTGCCTTTTAACCCCCCCCCCCCCCCCCCCCGCTCCCCTCTCTCTCTCTCTCTCTCTCTCTCTCTCTCTCTCTCTCTCTCTCTCTCTCTCTCTCTCTCTCTCTTTAAATATATGCACTTTAAAATAATTGTCTATATTTAACCCAATATTAGTTTTAGAGCCTTAAAATGATACATATTATTCAAAATAACTTACTAATAGGCAAGGTGGTTACATCGACACATGTGTGTACTCCTAAACCTTGCTCTTTAAACTTTGATCTATTTCAAATAATTTTGACCCATATTGTATACATTTATTATACACTATAACATGCTCTTGGTTTTAGGTCAATCACCATAAAATAACTCAAACCCAACTCCATCAAATCACTCAAATTGAACTCAAGCAAAGATAAGATGTATATACGTACCTAGGTACTTTTTCCTTTCCTTTAAACTAGTAATTCCATTACTAGATTAAAAGGGGGGGAATGTAGATGATATTTTGTGATTTTTTATAACTTTAGTCTTGTAAACTTGGAAAAATCATGACCTTATATGTTCCTCTTAGTTATGCACATGCCTTGATTCCACAAACCTTGCATTTGTTCTATCTTGTGCCCCTTGGCCTATATCATAGTTTGACCAGCCTTATGTTGATGACACAAACATCCTATCTTTCATTAAATGTTTAAAATATACTTTTCTTACACATATACAAGTTTTGAGTTTGCTTGATCTCCTTCTCCCTACACACTAACATTCAAGTTAGATAGTCATGTCGACATTACTATCCTAGCTAGATGTAAGTGTCTAGTACCCTAAAGTCATCTAATTTACAAATGAAACATATTACAATGGTTGAACTAAGTTATTTAATCTGAGTTATCTCCTAATAGGATTTATATAAATACAATATCAACTCTCATTCATTCACTACCTATGAAACCTAGAATTTGACCAAAAGAGCACTCAAGTTTAAAAAAGCTTTCCTATTCCACCCTATTTTGATATTAGTCAAAGGAACAACCTAGCTATAGGTTTAAAATATTATAGAAGTCATAAGGTTATATTTCCCAAGTTACAAGTAAGGTCACTATTGTACTTGTTTCACACATTACATGATTCACACACAATCCAACACGTAAGGAGAACTACATGAGTCTAAGGCCCTCTTATAGAGTATTAGATATGTAGGTAATTCCCTTTGATAGTTAGGTCATTATGGGTCAGCTTGACATCATGTGCCCACTAACCCATTTTCTCCCCAAGGTCACATTAAAGATGCAAAGCTAGGGTTTTACCATTTCACCAAGAGTCATAGTCCATGACCCAGATCTAAATGTACTAGAGTGAAGGTGAATCCAAACCTAGAAGCATCCAAGTGGTTGTATCCCATTTGATCACATATTTCATATAAGACAATAACATCAAATTCAGACACTAGCATTGATGCCACTATCCCAAACTGATGCAATTATCTAGAGAGCTAAAGGCACTAGATATATAATTTGATGATTGATATAAAACTATATTCTTGCTTGCATTCTACTTGTACTATATCTAACATTATATTAGCATCAGAAACAACTAGGTGCTTTCTTTTATGTTATTTTTATATCTAGCATAGATGTACTTTCTATTAATAACATATCTTAGTTTTAAAAATTTAGCATTTGGTAAATCTAAATTTAGCATATGGTAAATCTAAGTTTAGCACATTAATTGGCTTGTTATAAATCTAATATTCATCCTTGTGCCTTATCATTTCTATATCCTTAACCCTAACCACTAAATAGGATCTTTATCTAAATTAGGGTTAAATAATTAGATTACTTAGGAATTGAGAACTTGGAATGTTTGTGGTAAATTATTTGATTAAATTGTAAATATTTTGACTATAAGTTTTTGAAAAAGTGTGCTATGGAATTTTGGTCTAGTTTGAAGTTGTGTAAACTTTAGGTCAAAGTTGGCTTTAGATAATGTTTGACTAGAATTAAACTAGATATTTATTTTTGAAAAAAAGAGCTTGAACTTTTTACTATGGAAGTAAAAATGGACCTTATTTGACTTTGGAACTAGGAATAGAATTAGAATTAGGATTATATTTTGGGACTTAAATAGACAACATAATGATAGTGGTTAAACAAGAAATTATATATTCATTTTGCTATTAGATTTTGTTGATGTGTGTTTTATACACACCCCATAAATTATTATGAGGTAGCCTCTAACATTTTAGGATTGATGAATATACTCACTCCAAGGCATGAGTTTTATGGTATTTGGTTTTATAACAACCTATTGGAATAATGGTGAGTGATACAGATTGTTTACCATGGGTAGACTAGCTATGGGTGAACCTAAATCTACTTGGAGTGGGTGGAAGGATGATGATTGTAACCAAGGTGGTTAGGATCTCAAAATAAACTTCAAAAAGAAGTAAAGGGAAGGTAGAAAAGAGAGCTTGTAGACAACTAGGGATAAAACCTTTCAAGACTAGCACTTTAACTTAGATAAGATAAGGAATCTAAAATAATACTTGTTGTAAGTTGTAGCACACCAAAAATCAAATATAGCGAAGATTCAAAGAAACCAAAACATAATATACTAAAACACACAAAATCAAAGGTTGCCTAATTACCATATTATTATTGCACATCTACAAAGGGATTATGGTCAGCATGCAAAAGATATTAAAATCAACTATAACTTAAAATGAATGAATGCATTTAAAATAGATAAATCATACATAATCAAAGCACTAAGATACTAGAATGATGGAATGTATCAAGTAATCCATAGACTTGGAGAAGAAACAAGATTTGCACATAAATACAAAGTCAAGCAGAATTATTTCAAATTTCTTATTAATATGAATATCCAAAATTCTCCTTCCTTTGGGACCAGTAGGTTACATATATTTATAATCTTGGGATGGGGAAGGCCTCATCTCTTAAATCTTCACATAAAATTACATGTCCAAAATAGAACCTTACATTCAAAATAATTAAAATATACATGTACAATGATAAAGCTCAGAATAAACTCTCCAACTAAAAATACAATATGCATATACAGTAAATAGATTGGGAACTAAATTTACACCTTGGTAATAACAAGCACATAAATAATCATTTTTAGATCATAGTGCTGATGTGGCATAGTTAATTAGAGGAGTCAATAGAGTAATTATAGTAGTAATTGAGGAAAATACTAGGATATTTATGAATTTAGGGGTGAAATGACATCTAACTACATACATGGAATTGACCCAAAAGATAATTACTTCACTCTTAACTCTTCACCTAGTGTATAAGTTGCATCAAGCTCTTTATCTATAATTTCAAATTTGAGTAATGAAGGCTTTAAGATTATGATAGAATTGGCTATCAACCTTTCATGTTTGGCCTCTGAGATTTTGAATTTATATACTAAATATTCTACTCTTGTTACCCTATCCTTTGTAAAACTAACACACTGTAAGACTTCCTCATTGGTTTTATAAATAGTCCCCTCAACTTCTTGCTTGAATTTGTTTGTAGCTACCTAGAGAAGATTCTTAAAATTGGACCTATTGACAAGTTCCCCTATTTGGATAATTATCCTTTTAACTATCATGTCCCCCAAAATATGCAGTGCCTCACTCTCATGGCTGATAAAAAGTCCCAGTAACTTCTTCATCTATTTATGCCAATTTAAGGAAACATCCCTTTTGTCAATCACATACGTCAAACACCAACACACATCAACGTTGGTCATGAGATTCAATTAGTGGAAAGTTCTAATCTTTTAGAACTGAACCAAAAAATTCAATATCCTTTATACATCCTTCATCATATTCTAAAGTTCAATAATATTTGTTTTGTTGGCCTAATTGCCTACCCTGGAAACCCTAATGTTGTACAAAATATTATACAGATTAGTTCTTACACTTTGATCATCAGCAATAACTTCTTAATGGGTCTATGTAATTTTCATTTACTACCATATTTTTAAGGCATCCTTAGTAAATTGATGTATTTTTTCATTGATGCCCCTGTAGAAACCAAAAAAGCATTGAAATCCTCAATATATTATGTAGGCTCATTTGGATTTCTCGTTGGCTTCTTTGATGAAGAGAATAGGTTCTCTCTTTGTTCAAACTCCACTTCACCTTTTATTTTTAGGTTCACCATCTTCTTCTTCCTTACTCTTTGAATAGTCCCACTCTGCTTATCAAACTGAGTGGAGACTATGGGGAGCTCAGTTAAAACTAAAATTTGTCTTTCATCGCTAACATTTTTCATCTCTCTCTCCCATTGAGGAACAATAAGGTCTCCCATTTCAACTCATTGAGTAGGGTTTGAGGATGTGGAGGGTGTATGAGTCAATGGAAGGGATGTAAGCAAAGGAGGTGATAGGGATTAACTTATTTCAATAAGAAATTAGGGAAGTTTCTTTCCAACCCTCTCCCATGGATATGTTTCCTTCATAGGGGTAACTTAAGCTAAGAATCTAGTAAGACCCAGGGTTACTTCCATAGTCATTATTTTTTTTGGCATGCTCAATGGTTGGGGCATATGGAAATCTATTTGGGTCAACCTTTTATTTGTAATTAGGGACTTATTAGGACTTAAAACAAAAATTGTGACCAAATTATCAAATTGGACTGCTTTGATAGTCCTTATTAGTCTAGGAGAAGAAAAAATATTTAAATCAGTAATAGTACTAACATAACTAGATAATAAAAACCTAGGAATAAATGAGGATAAACTCACAGTTGGGTTATCAACATTAAAAACTAAATAAATAATAGAAGAGACTACCTTATCAATTGTTTGGATTTTCTCTTGTGTGAAGACTTGTTGCTCTGAAAGGCCAACTGAGGTTTCCTCCATTTCATGCTCACCTAGACTCAAGGATTTGGATTTTTATAGCTTAGCCTCTTCATCACCTATTTTTACAACACCCATTTATTAATCTTCCTACTCAATAGGATATTCAAGCAAAGATATTATTTATTTAGATTCCTCCTCTTCTTCTGTAAGTTCCATTGTATCATATGCATCCTTTCCTCTTCCTCTTCCTCTTCACTATCTTCCTCTATAATGGGGAGATAATGTGATGGCCTCTCTTCTAGTTTCTATCTTAGAGGTAGTAGGAGAGTCCTTGTGCTTCCTCTGATAGGTGTAGATGGGTGGAATGGAAGGTGGATGAGAGGGTAGACTAGTTTGAGGAATAATTATGATAAGAAGTGTGACTGAAGCTAATGAAATGGATGAAGTGGGAGGTATAGGGATTGTCTGAGGAGACTTAGGATATTGAGGAGAGTCTGGAGTAGTGGGAATGGAAGATAAATCCATTTTTAATAATTCAAAGAGACTTACTTGAGTATTTATAGTAAGGGGAGGAAAAGGAGTCATCACAAAACTATTCTTCCTTTATTCAATTGAAGAAACTACTAACCTATCCCTTGTATTAGTTGTGCCCAATACCTAAATGTGGGTATTTATTTTTTTATAAAGGACTTAAGGACCTAAAATACCTATCAAAATTTACTTTATAAGTTGAGGATTATTTTCTCTTTAACTAACAAATTCATCTAGTTGTCCCTATATAGTCTCTATTGAAGGGAAGTGAGGTTGATCATGTGGTTGAGATGGAGGCCATTAATGAATCCATTAATTTTTTGCCTCTTCCTATGTTGCCTCAGGGTTTTACTACAAGGCTTGGGCATAAATCATAGACATGGATTTATCTTTCATATTTTTCGCACTTCTGAATCATCTAAGGCATTCAAGAAGATCTGATCATGATCATACCCTTGCTAATCATATGAGACTTAAACCTTCTTATTTTCTTGAATAGACTTGAGATACCCCATTAATTTCCTCATGGGGTCCCATTCATTGAAAGGTGAAAGCCATAAATTATACTAAGTTCTAGATTTACTAGCTTGAATAAAATGTGGCCTAATCATGTATTGATGTTGCCTAATGCTTAGAGGAGTCTTGAAATAGTAGGTCAAATGCCTTTGACCTAATTCATCATCAATGTTTTTAAATACCTGATATGCAATTTGATGTTTTGTTATAGTGTCCAGAACATTATGTGGTAGTAGTAGGGGATATGTCCTTATTCCTTCTACTCAGATGATAATTACATTTAGGTATAAACAATAGTCTCTCATCTTTCCTAGGCTCCTTGTCATTTTTTTAGATAATTGTAGCATTGGTGTACCCTACATTCCTTGATATAGATGAGGATAAACCTCATTGCATATCCTTATAAATTCATTTCAATATCTATGAATGAACATGAAATAAAAGTCTTCTCTGACCCTATTTACCAAATACTCATCTAAGGGCTACCACTCCTAAACATAAGGCTTGTAAACTATGGCCATCACTATGTCTAGTATGTAGGACATCATATATAATTTATTGTCAATCAACCTCTAATCAGGGTGGAAAACTTGTGATTTTAACCAAGAACTTAAAATCTCTCCAAGTGCCACTAATTGGTTAGATGTCAAGAGTATATCTAACAATGAAACCCATTTAACCTAAATATATGCAATATTAGAGAAACCATATAGTCTGTTCAAAAGGGCCATGGTTATCATAATTTTAGGTCTAAATTTAATAATGTAGTTGGAGGAGATATCTATTTTAGGATTCATCATCTGACCTTTTTCAATCCAATTTTTAGCTTTCCCTCTACTATGTTGTTCTCAAGTCAAACATTGGCTAAGACTTTATTATAGGTGGTCTCAAGACCAAAAAGCCTAAGGTATCTCTCGAATGGACTATATGAAATATAAGTAGAGGCAATCTTGACTCTCTTAACAATTCATAATATCTTTAGTAATATTTTCATTAATAAATAAAAAATTTACGAAGTTGATACACAACATTACCTCAGGTTTAGTTGCTACCTGGTGGAGTCCTTTCTATTTGATAGGTATCAAATCATCAATGTATTTCTTGGCCTCTAGAGTGAGTTGATATTCAGTAGAGTATGGATAGATAGACTTCACCTCTTCTTATAACATTGAGTAATGTGGAAACTTGAAATTTAGGGCACTCTTCTCAAACACTATATCTTTATATATTCTATTAATCCTACAAATGAATATGGGGAGGGAACTAAGGGCTTATTTTATTTTTAAGAAGAGACCATTATTCTTATTTTATTATTTTAGTTATTTTGGTGTTTTTAATGGTTTATTCCATACTTGATAGCTGAATAAAATTAGGTCTCTCTTGGCATTGGGGAAGCTTGAAAATGTACTCATTTGATTGAAACAGTAATGGCAAAGTGAATTCTTGTTAGAATAAATTTTGCATATATCATTCATAAGCCTGAGTATTGAATATATTTGTATGCCATCAATGTAGATAATGAAATTTTACTTTAATGCCTATTTTAATTTGAATGTGCTAGTCAGCTTAGGTAGGTGCACTTATTTTCCAAATATAAACCATTTATTAGTTTTTCATGTCTAGTCATCACTTTTGAGACAACTTTCAAAATTCATTGATTGGCTCCTTTACCATGCTATCAATATTTTATTTTAATATTTTATCCATACCTCCCTTGGATAATGCCATTTGTCAAGTCTACATTAAATTGACCCTTTAGATTTCTTCACTGTGTTATGTAAGACCTATGGTTAGGAGTTAATGCGATCAAGCCACATGCCCTGATCTTGGAGGACAGGAGATTGGACCATTATATTGTTATACCTTTTGACCATAAATATTATTATGGTTATGTGTTAAATTTATCAAGAAATGTGGATCAATCTCGGGCACCTAGAAAGCATGAAATCTTAGAACCATTAGAATGCATACCAGAGTATTATTTAACCCTTTCGTAGGTCCACTTTAATGAGAATGTGTCAAGTGTAAATTGATCTAAAACTCATAGGCTCAGGAACATTAACGCATGGGAACATGGAACCTTTAACCTTTGTATATGAATAAATGAAGTTTTCATGTCTTTGTTTAGCTAAAATGTGCCACATGGTGAGTACATGGATCCTGGGAGCATGAAAGACTTCAAATTTTATCTATTTCCAAAAGATATGTTTTAAAGACTTAGTGACATTGGTTTAAATTTTAATAATACAAAATATTTTGAAGACATGGCAATCTTACAAACATCTAAAGATTCAAATGATGAAAGAGCGGTGCATGTCGTAACCCTGTGAAATCTAAAAGTATGGGCCCAATTGTATAAGATTAATGATTCTCAGCCAATAATCCCATGATTCAAAATATACCAACTAGGATGTAGAAATATTAGTAATTTTAGCTCATAAATTAGAACATCGACCTTGAAATAAAATTAATTAAAACCCAAGGTTCAAAATGACTTGAGATACTAGTTTAAGCTTATATTTTCATAATTTGAACTTATATAATGCTAGATTCTATTGGAATAACCCTATATGGCAAGTGAATGACAACTAAGTCATGAAATTTTAAGCTCATAGCTCCCAAAATAAATATTTTACAATAATGGGTCTTTATTTTAAAATTTTAAAATGGGGTGTGTGTGTGTGTTAGGGCACACAAAATGGTGACTTATAGAGGAAAATACACCTGAGTATTTTGAGAACCTAGAATTTTTAAAATATATTATGACAAAACTTTAGTTTCAACAAAGAAGGAATAAGGAAATCCAACTTATGGAACAAACTCTTACTTCCTCATGCAACATAATAACCTTCCCATTCCTTAGATTAGTGTGTGATCTAATGAAATCAATTTCTCTTGGCTATGAATATTTTAGCAAAGATTTGAATAAACACTATAAGTTTCATTTTGACTTTTGAATTTACAACCAATGAAAAAAAGAAGCCTGAGTATTACTCTGACTCTATCCAGGTATCCATAGCCCCGAGAGAGATGTCTATGGTTCCACCCAAAGCCTTACTCTACTACCAGTCAAGCATATATAGGCCTAGTAGATTTTACTTGAATCACCTATCCTATATCATTTTGCATTATTTTTTTAATCACAAATAGAGAAAGGTTGGGAACCACCTTTAGCTGGGTGTATGAATAAAAAAACTTATTGGTCAATATGTACCTATCAGTGTATATTTGGTCCTACTGTTATCATCTCTTGCCCAAGTTTTATCATCTGATAGTGTAATACATATTTGGAAATGGAAAGATTTTCTAAATTTTGCATGAGCATATCAGAGTAAGTGCCAATAGCTAAGTAAGCCTATTAAATCTAAACAAAATAAAGTTATTTTTTATACATACCTTAACTCCATAAAGTCTAGTACTATCAAATTAAATTTTCATGAGCACTGATTGTGTTCCCTTTAAGTATTGTCCCCTTTTTTGGCACATCCTTTTATTTTCAGTTTAGGAAATTATTTGAGGTAGTTCTGCAACTTAGAAAAGTAATCTAGAAAGCAAAAAATTAAACTACTAAAATCAACAAAACTAACCTAAAGGAAACTGCTAACTCCATTTTAGTTGAGTTGGGAGCATTTTCCTATGTGGATGTGGTATTAACTAGTACAAAAGGCTGACTCTAGTTTTGATGGTTAGGAGTAAAATTAATCAGGAAACTAGGATATTGATTTTGGGAAACATTTGTTAATGATAATTTATTGTGCATTAGGTTATGTTTTTGTGTCGTAGCATTCTGGGTTATAGTGGGAATTGGGCTGAAATTTGAGTAGATAGTTCCAATATTTAGGGGAGACAATGATTGCACCTGGGTGTATAGTTGTTTATATTACTTTCATGCAAGTTAGGGGTAGAGTATCAATACTGATATTCCTAAGTAAAAATATAATAATCATGGGATCTAGGGATTTTTTATACATTTTGAGGGCCAATGGTTCATTAAGCTAATAGGAAAATTACAATTTGTTTCACATATTTTAAAACCTAGTATTGAATGCTTAGATTGGCTTGTGGGGATCTCACCTCATGATGATAAAGTGTTTATAGATAACCTTTGCACTATTAACTTGGCCAAATGTGCCAATAAGGTATCTTGACATTCCATCTAGGTTGTAATTGACCCTTCTAGAATATTTATAAACTAATCATAGGCCACTTCTTATAAAGTGAAGGGAAATAGTCTACAAGCCACACCTTCATGAGTTATATTCAAGATCCCCATAGTAGATTTGAAAGCCTTTATATGCTCTTATGTAGTCCTTCCTCTTGAGGAAGATAAGGAAGGAAGATACTTCTCTGGGTTTCTAGTTAAATCATGAATCTCTCCTATAAAATTGATGGTTGAGTTAGTCAACCAAGCCAAGGATTAAGGTGGAGGATTCGCCAGAGGTGGAGGATTACAAGATGGAGTGTTTATAGGTGGATTTTGAAGATGTGGCATCAAAACTATTATAAGATGAGGTTGCCTTCTTGGGGATGATGATTAAACCCTGTGTCTTCTAGAAACAACTCTATAAGACCTAAAAATTTTATGGATCTCCAGAGGTAGATGCAATAGGTTATTATCTGAGGTTGACCTTATTCATCATCTTTATGTTTCTAGCACAACTCAAGTGATCCTTCAAAGGGATAGAGGCAGAGGTGTTGGCCCTCCTTCTAACACCAATTTAAAACTTATGTTGATGTGTGTTTTATACACACCCCATAAATTCCTATGAGGTATCCTCTAATGTTTTAAGATCAATAAATAGACTCACTCCAAGGTAAGATTTGTAGGATATTTGGTTTTATAATAACCTATTGGTGTAATAATGGTGAGTGATATAGATTATTTACCATGGATGGACTTGTTATGGGTGAATCTATATCTACTTGGAGTGGGTGGAAGGATGATGATTCTAACTAAGGTGGGTAGTATTTCAAAATAAATTTTAAAAGAGGGAAAGGGAAGGTAGAAAAGAGAGTTTGTGGACAACCATTGATAAAGCCTTTCAATACTAGCACTTGAACTTAGATAGGACAAGGAATCTAAACCAATACTTATTATAAGTTGTTGTAGCACACCAACAATCAAATGCAATGAAGAGTCAAAAAAACCAAAACACAATATACTGAAACATACAAAATCAAAGGTTGATTAATTATCAGATTGTTATTGCACATCTATAAGAGGGATCATGATTAGCATGCATAATATATTCAAATTAGCTATAGCTCAAAATGAATGGTTGTATTTAAAATAGATAACCCATACACAATCAAAGCACTAAGATACCATAATAATTGAACGTCTCAAGTAATCCAAAAAATTAGAGAAGAATCAAGATTTACACATAAAGACAAAGTCAAGCAAAACTCTTTCTAATTTCTTATTAATCTGAATAGCCAAAATTCTCCTTCCTTTGGGACTAGGAGGTTACATATGTTTATAAGATTGGGTTGGGGGAGTCCTAATCTCTTCAAGTTTCATATAAAATTACAAGTCGAAAATAGAACCTTACATTCAAAATCATGCAAATATACATGTAAAATGATAATTCCCATAATAAACTCTCTAGATGAAAATACAATATGCATGTATAGTAAATACATTGGGAACTAAATTTTCACCTTGGTAATAACATGCAAATACATAATCATAGTACTAATGTGGCACCATTAATTAGAGGAGTTAATAGAGTAAATAAAATAGCAACTAAGGCAAGGAATAATAGTTTTACGAAGCTGGGGAGCACTGACATATAGTTGTGTGTGTGGAACTAACCCAAAATCTACTTCATTGGCTCTTAACTCTTCACCTAGTGCATAAGCTATATAAAAATATTTGTATATAATTTCAATACTAAGTAACGAAGGCTTTAAGATTTTGATAGCATCAACAATCAACCTTTCCTATTCACCCTCTAAGCTTTTGAATTCAACTTCTAGAGCTTCTACTCTTGTTTCTATGTCCTTTGCAAAATTAACAAATTTCAAGACTTACTGATTGGTTTTATAAACATTCCCCTAAACTTCTTGATCTGTTTATGCCAATTTAAGAAAGCATCCCTTTTGTAAATTAAAAATTTCAAACACAAAGAATCATAAATGTTGGTCATGAGATTCAACTAGTGGAAAACACTAATCTTTGAACACTGAACCGAAAAAATCAATCTCCTTTATACACCCTTTATCCTATTCCAAAGTGTAATAATATTTATTATGTTGGTTTGACTAGGTGCCCTAGAAACCCTAATGTTGTACAAATTAGTGGATGCACTCTAAACATTAATAATAACTTCTTGAGGGGCCTATGTAATTTTCATTTACTACCATCTTTTTAATCCTCCTCAATACTTTGATGCATTTATTTCATTGCTTCCCTTGTAGAATCCATAAAAGCATTGAAATCTTCAATATACTCTAAGGGTCATTTGGATTTATCTTGGGATTATTTTCTAAAGAGAATAGGTTCTTTATTTATTCAAACTTTACTTCACCTTTTATTTTTAGTTTCATCATCTTCCTCTTCCTTACTCTTTGAATAGTGCCACTTTGCTTATCAAACTGAGTGGAGACTGCAGGGAGCTCACTTAAGACCAAATTCTAGCTTTTGTCCCTAAAATTATGCATCTCTCTCACCCATTGGGGAATAATAAGTTTTCCCATTTCAACATCTTGAATAGCGTTTGAGGATTTAGAGGGTAGAGGATTAATTAGAAGGGATGTAACCAAAAAAGGTGGTAGGGATACACTTATTTCAATTAGAAACTGGAGAGTTTTATAGTCAACCCTCTCCCATGGAGATGTTTCCTTCATAGGGGTAACTTAAATTAAGAATCTAGTAAGACCTGAGTTTACTTCCATAGCTATTATTATTTTTTGGATGGTTAATGGATGGGGCATGCAGAACTCTATTTGGGTCAACCTTTTCTTGGGAACTAGGGGATTCTTAGGACTAAAAAAAAACTATGACCAAATTATCAAAATGATCTGCCTTGGGAATCCTTATTAGTATAAGAGAAGAAATCATATTTGAATCAATAGTATTACTAACAGAACTAGATAATACAACCCTAGGAATAACTGAGCATAAAATCATAACTAGAAAATCAACATTAGAAACTGAACAAATAATGGAAGAGACTACCTTATCAATTATTTGACTTTACTCTTATGTGAGGACTTATTGTTCTAAGATTCCAGCTAAGGTTTCCTCCATTTCATGTTCACCCAGACTCAAGGCTTTGGATTTTTCTAGCTTGACCTCCTCATCACCTAGTTTTACAATGCCTATTTCTTTTTCTTATTCCTTGGTAGGATAGTCAACCAAAGATATTACATGTTCAACTTCCTCCTCTTCTCCTATAATTTCCAATGTATCCTCTACATCCATTTCCTCTTCCTCTTCACTAACTTCCTCTATAATGGGGAGATCAAGTGATGGCCTCTCTTCAAGTTTATTATCTTGGGAGGGAGTGGGAGAGACCTTGTGCTTCCTTTGATAGGTGTAGATGGGTGGATTTGAAGGTGGATGAGATGGTAGAGTGGTTATAGGAACAATTTTAGTAAGAAGTGTGACTGAAGTGGAAGTCATAGGGCTTGCCTAAAGAAACTTGGGAGATTGAGGAAAGTCTAGAGAAGTTGGAATGGAAGAGAAATCCATTTGTAAGAATTTATGGAGACTTAATTAGTTATAGTAAGGGGAGGCTAATGAGTAATCACAAAATCATTCTTCCTTTACTCAACTAAATAAATTTTTGCCCTATCTCTTTTAGTAGTTGTGCCCAAAACCTAAATGTGGGTACTTATTATTATAGAAGGGACTTGAAGACGTAGAAGTCCTCTCAAAATTTCCTTTTTAAGCTAAGGATTAGATTATCTTAGACTAAAAAATTCATCTGGTTGTACCTCTATAGGATCTATTGAAGGGGAGGGAGGTTGATCCTATGGCTGAGAATCTTGTGGTTGAGATGGAGGCCATTGTTGACTCCATGCATTTTGTGCCTCTTCTTCTATTACCTCAAGGTTGTACTGGGAGGATTGGGTTTATATCATAGAGATGGATTTATCTTTCATATTTTTTGATACCTTTGAATCATCTGAGGTATTCAAGAATATATGATCATGATCATATTCTTGGTTATAATATGAGACATACACTTTCTTCTTTTCCTAAATAGACTTGAGATACCCCCTTAGTTTCCTCTTGGGATCAGATTCCCTAAAAGAAGCAAGCTATAAATGATACCAAGTTCTAGATTTAGCATTTTGAATAAAATGTGGCCTGATCATGTATTGATGCTACCCAATTGTCATAAGAGTCTTGAAATAGTAGGCCAAATACCTTTGACTTAATTCCTCATCAATGTTAAAGACATGATATGAAATTTCTTGTTTTTCTATAGTGTCTAGAACATGATGTGGCAGTAGTAGGGGAGATTTACTTGTTCATTATACTTGGATGATAGTTACATCTAGGTATAACCAATAGTCTCCCATCTTGCCTTGGCTCATTTTCATGTTTTTAATAATCTAGGCATTGTAGTACCCTACATTTATTGATACATATGAGGATAGAAATCATTTAATATATTTCAAATTTCATATCTATATCTATAAATGAACATGAAATAACAATCTTCTTTGACCCTATTTTCCAAATACTCATTTGAGGGCTTTCACTCCTGACCATAGGGCTTATAAACTATGGCCATCACCACATATAACAAGTAGGACATCATATATAATTTATTGTTAGTGGGCCTCTGATTAGAGTAGAACACCTATGATTTTAACTAAGCACTTATAATATCCCTAAGGTCCACCAATTGGTTATATGTCAGGAGTATATCTAACAATGTAACCCATTCAGCCTTAATGTATTGAAAACTAGGGAAACCATATAGTCTCTTTAAAAGTGCCATGGTTATTACAATTATAGGTCTAAATTTCATAATGCAATTGGAGGAGATAGACCCTTTGTGATTTATCCTCTAACTTTTTTCAAGCCATTGTTTTAGCTTTTCGTTTACTGTGTTGTGATTAAGACAAACATTGGCTAAGACATGATTATAGGTGGTCTCAAGACTAGGAAGCCTATGGATTATCTTGAATGCCCTACCCAAAATATAAGAATAGGCACTCTTGATTCTCCTAATATGCACAATATCTCTAGTAATGGTTTTAATAATAAATAAAATTTTCAAGAGGTTGATACACAGTATTACCTTAGGTTTAGCTATCATTGGTGGAGTCCTTGATCTTTGATCGGTAGCAAATCATCCATGTATATCTTGGATTTTGGAATGATTTGATATTCAGTAGAGTATGGTTGGATAGACTCCACCTCTTCCTAGAGCATCAAGTAATGTGGAAAATTGAAATTTAGGGTACTCTTCTTGAACATCATATCTTTATACTTTATTAATCCCTTAAATGAATATGGGGGGAGGGGACAAATGGCTTACTCTATTTTGAATAATAGGCCACTATTTTTCATAAGTCATTGTATTTATATTGGTGTCTCAAATGGTTTATTCTGTGCTTACTAGATGAATAAAATTAGGGATTATTTGGCATCGAGGAAGCTAAAAAATGCACTCATTTGATTGAAAGAGTAATAACAAAGTGAATTCTACTTAACATAAATTCTTCATATATCATTCACAAGATTGAGTATTGAATGTATTCATGCACCTTCAATGTAGATAACAAACTTTTTATTTAATGCCCATTTCAATTTGAATTTACTAGTCAGCTTTGGCAGGTGCACTTATTTGCCAAATGACAATCATTCATTAGTTTTTGTGTCTAGTCATCACTTTTCAGATAGTTGTCAATTATTCACTAATTGGATCCTTTACCATTATGTCAATATTTTATTTTATCATTTCGGCCATGCCTCCCTTGGATAATGCCACTTGTCAAGTCTTCGTTAACCCATCCCTTTTGATTTCTTCATTATGTTGTGCAAGTTGTGCGTTAATGTGATCAAGCCACATGGTCAAATCTTGAAACATGGGTGATCGGACCATTAGATTGGTATACCTTTTGACCATAAAACTTCCCATTGATGCAGGTTAACATGTTTGAGACACGAGGAGTAATCTCAAGCAACCAAAAAACATGAAAGCCCAGAACCATTATAATGGAGACCAAAGAATTGTTTAACCCTTTTATATGTTTGCTTTAATGAAAATGTGACAAGTGTTAATCACTCATAACATCAGAGGCTCAAGAGAATTAGCACATGGGAATGTAGAACCTTTAATCTTTATCGATGAACATATGAATATTTTGTGTTATCATTTAGCAAGAATGTACCATGTGGCAAGTTCAAAGAGACCAAGAGCAAGGAAGACTTAAAATTTTATCTACTTCTACAATATCTATTTTAAAGACTTAATGCCACTAGTTTAACTTTTAAGAGCACAAAATATTCTAAAGACTTATAAATTTTACAAATGTCCAAAGCTTCGAGTGACATGAGAAAAACATATGTCACAACCCTATGGAATCCAAAAGTATGGGTCCAATTGTAGAAGATTAATGATCCTTGATTAATAATCCTATGATTCAACATATACCAACTAGTATGTAAAAATATTAGTACCATTAGCTCATAAGTCAGAACATCGACCATGAAATAAAATTCATGAAAACCCAAGGTTCAAAATGACTTGAGATACTAGTTTAAGCTTAGATTTTCATAATTTAAACTTGTGTAATTATGGATTCTATGGGAATAAACCTATATGGTAAATGAATGACAACCAAGTCATGGAATTTTAGTCTCATAGCTCTCTAAATAAAGATTTTACAATAATGGGTCCCTGTTTTAAAATTTTAAAATGGGGTGTGTGTTAGGGCACAACAGATTGAAATTAGAAATTGCTTTGGAGTTTGGAAATTGGTTCAAATTTAATAGCCTAACAACCTGGTTTGGACAAGAATGATAGGTGTTTGAACAAGTTTTAACAAAACATCTAGAAAGAGTGACTTTTGACTCAACAAATAGATAGAGTAATGCCTATTTTTGTAGATGTAGTATGATAATATTTGAGACTTGATTTATTGTTAAATTTGAATACAAAGTTATTTTTGACATAATAATCAATCATCAAAAGGCTATTTTAATAACAGAGATATGATTACATCATAATCATTGATCTTTTGATATACTTAATTTTTAAGAGGATTAAAAGTATAAGGATTCATTAAATAATTAAATATAATTATTAGTGGTGTTTTAATACCACCATTCACTCAAAGGTCCATACATGTAAGGCAATATTTAAAGGATATTACTTTTTCACCCTTGTATCAATGAATATTCCATCAAAAAAAGAGGCTTTATATAAAGTAATCTAAAATCAGGCTATTCTGAGAGGGTCTAGCCCCTTCATAACTACTTAATCCTTTTGATTTTAGTGAAGTGATACTAGATTTATTTTGGACTACTTAAATTTTTACTTAGATTTATATATGGTTCTTGAAGGGATCAAATCTATTGAAGAAGAGATATAGGTGTTAGGATATTCATATGGGGTTACATCCCCTATCAAAGAGACCCTAAATTCCTTGATGGTGATGTTTAATGGCTTAACATTGGGATTTAACTCATTGCTTTCATAAAACCCTTTATGTGGAATTTAGCTAGGCCCTAATGAGACTTGATAACAATTTATATCCCCCTTCAGATGTATGAAGATGGTAAAAATATTGGGTGATGAAATCCCATTCATCATGACCTAAAGGCCTATGAGAAAGAAATGACACCCCAATTTCATAAAGTAAAATTAAAAGGAAAGGTATCATCATTTTGATTCATAGGAATCCCACTAAGGGAAAGCAAAGAGCATACTTGGTAAATCTCTCAGGATAAAATAAGTGGTCTCCTTCATGTTTTTGGGTCACCCTATAGAGGGGAGAGCATATGCATGAAGTACCATAAAACATAAAAGCAAAATAGGACAATTTTTAAGAAAGTAAATGACTTATAAAAGAACAAGTTTTTAAGTCCAAATTAAAATTGTGTTCCTTTTATGTCCAAATTGAAATGTTTTCAAAATCACACATGGTTAGCTTGTTTTAGATCTAAAATCCACTCTTTTGGCTAAGGTCCTATAACAATGGTGACTAGAAGTTTGAAAATGTGACTTTTGGATCAGTAAGGAAGTTAAAAATCATCTTATTTAAGTCTCATGATATTTTCTACACAACAAAATCACCCGTTAGTAGGGTGAAAATTTTGATTAACAAGGTGAAACCATCAAATAAATCGATGAAAATGCTAAGAAGTGAAACCATTGAAAAAAATAATGAAACCACCAAAGAGATCAATGAAAATGATGAAAATGTGAAACCATTGAAAAATGAAATATATAGAAATGTTTACCAGATGTGAAATTTCCAAAATGTAGGGAAAACCCACCAAATAAATCGATGAAAACATTGAGTAAAATGAAACTGACGATTATAAAGGCCTGTAAAATGATAGAATAATTAGAAATAAAATGTGAAACCACTGATTCGATAGCAAAACCAGTGATTAGCAGGGAGAAACCACTATTTTCACTTGGAATGGAATTTTACAAATTTTGGAAGAAAATAAGGAGAATTAATCCAATTTATAGATTAATTATTTCAATTAGCATAATGTAGAAGGCCTAGAAGAGCTTGTGGGGTGCATAGAGTCCCACCAGGGGCGCCATTATGTAGATCAAGAATATAAAAGAGGTTAGTCCAATCATTAGTGAAATAAATCAAAACAATCTTGTGAATATAACATCCTAATATTAATCCCTAGGATTGAGCAAGGTCAAATAATAAGTAAAATCAAGTATAGAAGACAAAATACAAATATTTATACCTTCCTTAAAGACTCCTTTGCTTGTCAGTTCAAAGAGGCTTGTGCTCATATTGTAGACCTATATGTCTTTAGCAATGTTGACTCCATGCATGGGAAGCAATTCCCCTTGTCTACTCTTGGCTTGGCTTGGACATTGGTATGAGAGTTGTGAATAAATATGAAGCTTTAATACTATTTTTGCATAGTAAGTTTAGTTCAAGAGAGTTTGTCTACAATGGAGGTGAAGGCCTCA
This sequence comes from Torreya grandis, assembly GCA_037957365.1. Classification (NCBI taxonomy): domain Eukaryota; kingdom Viridiplantae; phylum Streptophyta; class Pinopsida; order Cupressales; family Taxaceae; genus Torreya; species Torreya grandis. The sequence goes on from JARHVA010011063.1 coordinate 90,978, forward strand.
ATTTATAGACTTTTGGTTTGAATGTGAGCCATTGATCTAAGATCCATATCAATGGTGAAGGAGTCTTTAAACTCATGCTTACACACATGGAGTGCATAAGAAACTCCATTTAAGACATTTTTGGAGTGTAGAAGGAACGTTGGAGTAAAAGTGCAATGATTTGTCCTTTTGGAATGTGTCATAGGCCATGTAAGTAAGTAGTGTGTAAGAGGACCTATAAGAGGTGTAAGAGAGTGTGTAAGTGTCCATGTCATAATCCATCTTGCCCACACTCCACTCCATTCCATTAACTTTCCACTATGATGTCACCAATGTGAGGCAGTAAATTCACTTTTCTTTATGGAAAATAGATAATTTCAAATCCATGGAATTTTCTATTAGAAGAAGACTTAGGCTAATTAATCAATATTGTTAATTGGAAATTAGAATAATAGTGCACTTGTAATGTTCATTTGTCAATCATGTCATGTAATAACACTTACAAAGGGTCAATTTAATTTGAGATGCGTTAAATAAAATTAATATTTCAACATGATCCATTACCCCAATCAAGGACGTGCTACTATGATTTCGGATTAAAATAATAAATGTGTGGGTAAATTGGATCTATTTATAATTTTTGACTCAATTTGTGTGTGATTATAGAAAGTCATTATGATTATAATTTAGACACAGAAGTGGTGAAATTGAAGTGTCTACACCCCTCTATTCTAGACAATCTTTTTAATCATCCTTCATGGGGAAATCAAGTGTAATTATGGTCTAGTATCAACGAACATGCTACACCATAATTATCCCCATCTTTCCCTCATACCCAGTTCTGGGCAGAGCAATGATGATGTAATTCTTGGGATGCCCAATAGGTTTAAGAACATGATTACACATTCATAAGGCTAATGACACATTATTTCATGAAGTACAAATATGCCTAATGTATTAAACTTGCTTTATCCACTAAGATTTCATTCACTAAGTCATAAAGTTAAATGTAGATCCCTATATAGGGTTTCTATGATAATTACCCTTTCTATAAAAAATTACCCGTGGCTTATTTTTATTAAGGGAAATAATCTAATGCAATAGGTGAAATAATGTTTCCCCTTGATCATGTTAATATTCCCTCGATCAACAAGAAAACATATATTTTCCAATAGGAGATGATGACCCAAGATCATAAATCTAAGTAGTGGACAATACAAAATATTATTTATAGCTAGTTATAGGTTAATTAGAATTTTGTGTGCAATTACATGTGATCGTTACGAAAATGCACTTCTTCTCCTTTCCCTGATTGGGCAGTGAGATTTGAAAATGATAAAGAAAACAATCTATGTTGGGCCCTACATTACACAAGTGTATAACTTAGCTTCAGTGATATTTTTCAGACTTATCAATGATGTGTAATATCTAAAATAATAATCCAATAATTTAAGTAATTCATTAGTCAGTGAAACCAATGTAATGTGACTTATCACTAACATGAGCTTCGATGCTATAATGAATTCTCTCTAAATGTTTATAGATACTTAAAAGATTCATCTAAACAATGAATGTTAAATTATACTTGGATTACATTTCAATTGATAACCCTTGATATTCATAATAAATAAATTGATGCCTAAATTCATTAGGATGCTTATGTATTTACAGGGATATTGAAATCAAATTTAAACACTATTGAGATGCAAGGTGATATTATAATAATTACAAAGCAAAAAATAAGGGATATAAAATATGCCCACATATGTTAAATGGACCCATAACATGTATGACCAAAACTATACAATATAGTTTTGGCAGACCTTGGATTATATTTTATGTTCTTAGTAAACCTAAAATTGTATAATACTATTCTAGTATGAGACAAAAACAAATGGATAAAAATGCGAACATAAATATTTCGAGAAATTGAGGAAAAGAACAAAAACCACCAAAAATGGAAAATCATATCAATAATAAATCATTTAAATTAAAAATAAACCAATATCTTATAAATATAATAATCAATTATTAAATACTTTTGAACCATTTTAGGATTCTAATGACATTAGGGAACAAGGTGACATAATCATTATATTACCTAAAAAAGAGTCTACAAAGAGATGCTCATAATGCATTTCCACTGCGACGTGACAAAAAAGATACATTCTACCTACCTTTACAAGATATAAAACACATATCTTCCCCGTTTCCAAAGGAAAACTATTAATAATTAATTTCATTAGGGCTTAATCACAAAATTTAATAACACTATTATACCTATTATATAGGGTGTATATAATTTAAATATTATAGCCTGTTAATTATGAAATTAAGTTATAGTGAGTTGAGAAATAAAATAATATATTTTTTAGGTTGATTATTCAACACATAATATTAATAAATATTAAAAATTATAAAATATATCAATAATTTAATTGTTGTACTATTAAGATGGTATTTTATGTTTAATAATATCGATATACTTTTTAATAATATTATTACAGTTATCATTTTAACATTATTAACAATTAATTATGAATAATTGAAGGGTTGAATAATGATTATTATTGTTTATAATATTTTTATTGTATATTAACATTTTGAAAAGTTAAATGGTGTTATTTATATTTCAAAACTAATCTAACTAATAACTTAATATCGTGGAGCAAAGAACATTATTTATACTATATTATTGGAAGTGTGAAAAAGTATTTGTAAGTTAGAAGTAGAGACTAAATTTGATAATTAACCTTATGTGTCATTAACTTAACATTACCTTTTAATATTAATATAACTAATAATAAACAAATAAAACATTAATAATAATAATAATAATAATAATAATAATAATAATAATAATAATAATAATAATATTATTATTATTATTATTATTATTATTATTATTATTATTAATGTCTTAATTTTTTACTTTTTCATTCCATACTCTTTACAATAAAATTTATGGTAAAAAAAGTGTAAATACTGTGAAATGAACATCAAATTTAGTTTTTAGAATTTGACATATTTCACCACAATCGTGATGAATATTTACTTTATTGAACAATTTTTTAATAAAATTTAACTCCAAAATAATAATAACATTTTAAAAGAGATGACCTAATATTTAAATGAGCATCAATATTTAGAATAATATAAAAATCAATAATTATATATATATATATATATATATATATATATATATATATATACAGTTATATAATTTTAACTAAATAATAATGTAAAACAATCAATTATATAATAACACATCACCCTCATAAATATAAGATACTTAATACATATATTTTAATTTCACTTATTTTTTAATATATTTTATTTTTTATATTTTAAATCAATTTAAAATATGACTTTCACTTTACTTTAAAAAATTTTATATATATATATATATATATATATATATATATATATATATATATATATATTTTCTTCTAATTAAATTTTCAAATAAACATTACTTATATTTCAATTAGTATTATTAAACAACAAAATTAAAGTGCATTATAATCACAAGTGCATTAAATATTCATATCATATTCCTTAGTGTAAATATATATTTGAAATGTATTCCATTACTTTTGTCTTTGCTTGGCATCATAATTATTCCTTACGAGTTTTCTTTTAAATTTTAATTTTTAAATTATAAATTTGTAATACTTTTAAAATGCAACTTAGTCATGTTTTCCCATGATTAATAAAATACCATTTTAGTAAAGAATTCCTAATAATTGCAATGCAATCATTACAATTATGATTAGATATTAAAATGTGAGAAAACACTTTATAATATACAACTTGCACTGAGCTTTTCAAATGGACATTATCATCTATTTACCTCAAAAAAATTAGGGAATGATTGCATTGGTTTTTTAATAAAAATTTAAAAAAATAATTTTTAAATAACATAAAATTCTTAATTATAATAATAATTATTATTATTCATCTTAAAAAAGTATAAAATTATCAAAATAATCATATAAGTAAACTTTACAAAATTATTTTTATATACTATAAAATTTCAAAAGCATATTATTATGAATGTTAAATAATATCAAATAAGTTATTGTATGTGTAAATATTTAATTTTAGTACATGATAATTATTAGTTATAAATTTAAATTATTTTATAATATTTTAATGTTTGTCAATTATTAATTTATAATAAAATATTTTTGACATATTTTTATTATGTTTTAAATTGTTTCCTATCTTTTTTTCCTTATTTCCTCTTTCTTTTCTTTTTCTCTCCTTCCATTTTGTTTTATTGAATTCTAAGATTTTCATTAGAAATATACATTGTACATATTTAAGGTGGGTCTTTTTGGGCATTATTTTTGAGTTTCTCATGGATTATACAATTTTTAATATTAGTATTTTTGTCTTATATATATTTGTTTGCATGTTAATAAGGTCCTAATTTGAAATTTAAAAGTCAATAAATACAATGGTACACTAGTGAAATTAAGACATCAAGATAATCAATGTCACCCATTCTAAAGATATACTATGAATGTACCAAAACAATTGAATACATAATTTAGAGTAGAGATTCAAGAATCTAAAGAAATCAAAATATTTATTGATACATCAAACATTTATCTAGCACAAAAATTAATATAGAGTAGATGTTGCATCACTAAACTATCTTGATAAACATGCGTTATACATGGCATGTTTTTTTTTTTTTTTTTTTAAATTAAAAATTGTAAAAGTGTTCTAGAGGCATGATTATAATCAAGATAAGAATAACACAGATCCATAATACATCCTCATTTTTTTAGGGTTTTAGATATGGCTACCATATTAAAGTTTTGAAGATGGATATTTATTTCCTAAAAACACATGCATAATTTTAAAAAAGCATGGAAGGTTTTTGAAGGCCTAGTGTTGATGAACAAGGTTGTCAAATATATCTCTGCATATCTACCATTTACTAGGCTTGTTCTCACGTTTTAGGGAATAACCTTACTCTTCAGGTGACTCCTAGATGGACTTGGGCACAATATATATTTGCCACAAATTTTATGGGTTAGCTTTGCATTGTTGTTTAGACTTTTCCTATAGTCTCTAATTTTGATGGATGACAAGTTAGATTTATACAAACTCAGATAGTCTTCTTAAAGTCTTGATTTTTATTTATTATATCAAGAATAATTTTTTATGTAATTTTTTTTTTACATATGATAAGGTTTATTTGTAATTTTTATGAAAGTCGCTAATTTTGATGGATGACAAGTTAGATTTATACAAACTCAGATAGTCTTCTTTAAGTCTTTTTTTTAATTTATTATATCAAGAATAATTATTTATGTAATTTTTTTAATTTTTTTTTTACATATTATAAGGTTTTATTTGTAATGTTTATGAATAAATGTGATCTAATTTTAACATAAATATATTTATTCATGATACATTTTGGTGAACCTATATTATCTTGCATACTTTATAACATTTTATGGTTAGATATTGATCTCTTCATGATAGATTTGATTGTTCTATGATAGATTTGATAGATTGTATTATCTTGAATACCTAAAAAGAGAGGTGCATGTTAAGTATTATTGATCTTCTTTATGCCATCCTCTCATAACCTTAAAAAATTCAAACACATTTTTTTTGCATAGCCAAATAATCAGGCTGTATACCTAATCGATCACCAATCATAAGTGTGTTTTATTGTTCTCAGTTTTATTTTACAACACTTCCATAATTACCTCAACTAAGTCTCACCATATCAATAATACTTAACATGCACCTCTCTTTTTAGGTAGTGTGCAGAGAAAAAGATCAGCATAGAAAACATTGGATAGGCCTAGATTCCAATTCTTTGTTTGAGGGTCTATCAAAAGTGCAGTCCTACCTAACCATGCCAAGGTCCACCTTATTATGGAAATGTTTTTAGTCATCCTTTATGGGTAAATAAAGTGTAATGATGGTCTTAGTAATCAACAAACATGTTATACCACAATTCTCTTCATATTGCCCTCATACCCAATTCTAAGCATAACAATGATGATGTAATTCTTGGGATGACCCAATGGGTTTAAAAACATGATTATAAAGCCATGATGCTAGATGAACACATTAATTCATTATATATATATATATATATATATATATATATATATATATATATATATATATATATATATATATATATATATATATATATATATATATATATATATATATATCTCAACCTTGTTGTATCCCCTAAGGTTTCATTCACAAGGTTATAAAGTTAAATGTAGAGCCATATATAGGGTTTATATGATAGTTATCCTATTTATAAAGAATTAACCATGGTTTTTTTATTATTAAGGGAATCTTCCCTCAATGGAAAAGAAAACATATTTTTTTCCAAATAGAAAATAATGACCCAAGATTAAAAATCTAATAAGTGAATGATACAAAATTTTATTTATTTCCATGTCTAGTTTAATTGGATTTTTTTGTTCCTACTTTACAAAATAACAAGATATGAGTGCAATTGCATGTTAGCACATACATCAAAGTACCTTAGAATAATAAGGGGAACTAAAGATTCAAGGTTATTAACATAGTCTATGAAATAGCAAGGTACAATACTACTTGATATTCACATTTCAATTTCATATTATAATAAGAAAGATATAGTTAATTATGTTTGGTAGTGTAATTTAAACTATACCATAAAGCTTAATTGAAAACAAGATTCTTATTCTTAGAATGTTTTTGTTTGAAGTTACCATTCCAAAACCTTTTTCTCAACACCTTGTGCATGCACATGATTAAATCATATCTCTTTCAAGTATTGATGTGGAAGAGCCCAAAACCACAATAACCATTAATACAAAGGATAAAGTTTGAAGTTATTTCTTACTCATATGAGAAAATAAAGTTTTAGATCACAAAGTACCATATCGAGAGTGAAAAACCCTACTCTAACCATATTATCAATAATAAAATATAAGTTTCTCCTTAAATTGCAAGTTTAAGCATGACAATAATTTTTTCAAACAATTGCACATTTAGCAATAACCTTAGA
>JARHVA010011064.1:0-25000 GCA_037957365.1 Torreya grandis
AATAGTGGATATAATTTACTCCTTTATTTACAATGTGTATTCAATGCTTCTAGTAGCAAAAAATCATATGTTGTGTTTAATGATAGATGGATGAAATGTCAACTTTCTTGAATAACCTAAAATTTTTGTATGTGGTAACGAACATTTATAGGTATGTGGATGGAATTCATGACATCATTCCTTCACATAGAAGTAAAATTTACTTGGTCTTTTATTCAAAAAGAATAATTTCATTTCTATTGTAGTAATTGGTGACTCACATGTATCAAACCGAAACATTTTATGTAGTATTTTTTTGTGTTATTTGTATGTTCCTATCAGTTAATGTTGTTTTAATACTCATTCACATTTTATAAGTTTAAACTATTATTTTCCATAATTGTTGTTGACAAATTACTGAACATTTTATGCTTTATGAATGGAAATCATTAAATAATTCATTCACATATGAATTAATGTCATTATTTTTGTATCAAAATTTAGATGTTTTTGAACTATTATATATATATATGTATGTATGTATGTATGTATGTATGTATGTATGTATGTATGTATGTATGTAGGTATGTATGTATGTATGTATAATTCATATATATTTACCTACCTAAAAATTATATTGTATCATTATTTGACAATTAAGGCCATAGTTTGTTTCTCCCTCTCATAGCCATTTTAGTGGGTTCACCTAAGAATGCAGACTTAAACCACCAGGTTTAAAATTTTGACCAATAATAATATTTAAACAAATACATTATTTTAGTTTTAGCTTCACTTTTTTTCAATTAAGGCATGTCATAAAATGAATATGGCTCATTAATATTAAATTAAGTTTGATGTTAAAATTTGAATGTGTCTACAACACATAACATTTACTAGTATGTGAATGGAGCCACAAATATTTTCATTCACATACCAATATATTTTAATGTTTTCCTAACAAAATTAATAATGAAATTAACATGCTAGTAAATGTTTACTCATACGTATTAAATAAAATCCTTCTCTAAAATAATTTTAGTATGCATGTTAGATGTTCTTATGATTTTCAGTAGCTATGTTAGTCCTTCATAGTTTCAACATTACATAGAATCTTTCTCATAGATGTTTTTATTATGTTTTCCATTATATTTTCAATTATTTATATAATTTATTAACTTTTTATGTTCATCATGAGGAATGTGAAGAAGAGGACATAATTTTTGAGAAGTTAGCCATGTACAACAATAAATAATAACTAGTAAAATTATAAAATGTGTTCATAATATCTTAACAAAATTGTGCAACCCAATACAAATATGATAGACCAAACCCTTACTAATTAGATAGAGAAGGAAGCCAACATAAATATTATTGCCACTTCACATGTGTCATTGTAATCCCAATAGATAAAGAAAGATATCTAAAATTCAATGAGATATGTCGATGATAATTGTTACTCCATAGATGTCTTAATGGTAAAATGTTGCGAGAAACCTATTAATTTGTCAAAAATGTTGAAAACAATCACATATACTAACAAAAAGGGGTTACCCACTATTTTATCAAAATATGAAGAGAGTGATATAGTTTAGTGGTGCATGGACTAAGACAATATGGGCCATGTGTTGAACATATAAATTTTGAAGGCACACATTGACCACATATGTAGAATCAAATCCTAAACCATTAAATAATGGTTTCCCCACCAAGACATGGTGGAAAGGCTTCAAAAATAGGCTCCATAATTTGTCTATGAGAACAATAGAAGGATTGGATAGAGATAGTGATGTCATGCTAAGGTTGTTCATTGTTTCCATTTTTTTATAAGAACTTGAGAACATTGTATGCCAAAAATAAGTATCTCCCACACAAAATTCAAACCAAAATGAGATATCCATGCAAACTAGAAGGAATTGTGTCATACAAGTCATCACCAAGAAAGGGGCAAGGAGTGTGCCATAAATAATGATAAAGTGTAGAGAATGGATAATTATTTTAGTATGTGTGAACATAGTTGGGTAGAGCATCATGGGGATTTACATCTTAAAATTGAAAATTCAAATTCATATTTTCATTTTTGGATGTGAACTAGGTGCATGTATGCTTCCCAAATCCATGCATGGATGACAAAATAACTATTTATGAATTGGCCACATCATTTCTCTAGTTATGTATTAGGAGGTTTTTAACCTAGTAATAAACATATTCTCATTCTAACTTGGAATCAAAACCATGTTGTATTTTTAATGATTGAAAATGATAAAACATTAAGGATAGATCTAGTTACATTACCTACACATACTAGCCAAAAATTACAAGTAATGTATGCCAGTGTGTTTTTTCCATTTAATGCCTACTTTACGAGTGAAAGGGTATCATAGATGAATACACATATTTTTTAAGATATAAACAAACATGAATTGGCCACTTTTTGTATCTTAACTATGAATATGTAAATATCCCCTAAGAATTTAATATTTGGTTTTCCATGGATATTTATTTGGCCTGTTAACCCTAATGCACTAGCTAATGATATGAATATAAGTTTACTGCTCCATGTTTAGGAGTATGAAGTTATTGATACATAAAATATAATTAGGTTTGCATTCTCAAATGTATAAAACATTTAATCTAAAATGGAGAGGATCAAATAAATGATGGAACATAATGTTGTTAGAGGTGAAGATGATGAAGAATTAAATACAAGGAATATTGTCAAAATAGAAAGTGTTGAACATGAAATGGCTAATGTAAATGAAATTACAATAAATATTTTATATTTTTATAGTTAGAAGGCTTCAAATATCCTTTATAATGAAATGGAAGGAATATTTAGTTTCAATCAATATGGTTTAAGTCCTCATATACAAGTAAGTAGACTAGATTGGCTAAGGGAGGGAACCATAGATATAGGCATAAATATTGAAAATATTGAAGTTGATGTATCAATGTCAATACCATCTCCATCACCTTTTATCCCACTATCAATTATTCATTAGTAAACACTAGGTAGATAATGGATTGAAGAATATGAAACAGTTGATTTAGGTGCAAATGATGAAATAGTATGAATTAATGAACAACAAATCAATGAATGCATCCAAGTAGAAATTAATGACCACCAAACTCCAATATTGAAATTTATGAAATTATTATCCAAAAGGATTTCAAACATATAAATAAATAATGCACTTAACTTGAGATAACAATCACAAATTATCACGTTAGACAAATATCAATAATTTTCTATAGAATAGGAAACCCATGAGAATAATATTAAATAATATAAGGCAATGAATAAATAGGAATCCAATGATATTAGATCCTCAATTTTGGTTGAGAGGATAACAAGGGAAAATTAAAAAATTGAAAATGCAAGAAAAAAGGCATAAGGACCAAGAGAAGATACAAAAAAGGAAAAAAAGGAGAAAGAGAGAGAGCTTGATAGAAAGGATAGGGAATTCAAGAAGGCTAAGAGAGAATGGGCGAGGTGAAGGAATTTAACCACAGAATTTAACCCTCTACTTGAACAACATCACATATATAATAACATGATAAACATTTTATCCCCAATTGGTTCATGTGTTAGTCTTCTTATTTTCGTTATCATGTCAGCAATTCCCACTAACGACACAACCATTAAAGGACCAACAATAAATCCCCTATCTCTATATAGAGAATGAAATGCATGACTTAATTTATATAACTTGGATGGTATAACTCTTATCTTACCATAAATAAATGTAATAAAATGTATTTACTTTATTTTTTGACTTAATTAAGAGTATTAAAAAATGTAATGAAAGTAAATATATTTAGGTTGATTTTGTACTGTAATTAATTTTACTCGTTATCTACCACTAAGTCTACAAATGGATTATAAGATTAATAAAATTCAAAATACCTATACTTGAAAGTGATTTCACCATTGACCTTCTCCACTATTGAATTTGAAATCTGTCATAATTACCCATAGATAATAAATGTCAACAACACATTTAAACAATTGAAGCAATAAAAAGTTGAGCATTGTAAACTTCAAAAAGTTAAAAAAATAGTTCAGGCATTCCAAAGTTTAGAAACATATATTTCTTTTTCAACTAGATCAAAAACATAATATATATAACACAATATTAAAAAACAATAACAAATGTCAATACATACAATGTTTATAATTTTTTACAAATTGAGCAACCCATCAAACATTCACCATTTACAATGACTTATCTTTAGTCTAAAATAAGAATGCATGGGTATAGTAATCAATAATACAATGTAAAACATATCAACAACATTGACATTAAAATTGAAAACATATGAAGAACATGCCACAAAAATATAACAATAACACCACATCATTTCTTGGTATGTTAATGTTATTATTATTTAAGACCGTAAGACAAACATGTGATGTCCCTTACTTAGGGGCTCTTTTTGTCTCTACACAACTCTGATATATAACAAATAAAGCTCTGATTCCACTGTAATATCCCTTCAAATATCAAAACAAATATCTGAATTGCTTATCGGAATTTTTGCAAAAATATCTTCAAATAGATAAATAAATCACAGTATAAATTCTTATTTATTTGCTCATAAGCTTACAATAGAGATCCTCTGTCAAGTATACAAAGAATATTGAAAGTACGGCCTGAATAGCCTGAATATTCTGCAAACTAGGAAAGAATTCTGAATTTGGTTCGTCTCGGCCTGCTGTGTAAAAAACACAGTCGCCTACGTCGGTTATACTGCCGTCGTCGGTCGATCTGTAGTCGTTACCTCGCCGATGTCGGTAGTATGTCGACCGATGTCGGTCTCTATAAGTATTTGTTCGCCGATGTCGGTACCTGTACTTCCTGTAGATGCGTACGGATTTTTCACAGATCTGTACGGAATTAGTACGGCCGCTGATATAACACAACCTGTATGCTTGATCCTGATCTGTAGAATTATGGGCTAATACAAAAGATCTATATCTGGATAATTCTTAATAAACCCCAAAATAGAGAAAATACCTGTAAACCCTTGTGATAGCTTCTGAGTGAAGTTATCTCTCAAATACCTGTAATACTATGATAACTTCTGGGTGAAGTTATCTCTCAATTCGGCAATAGATCGGCTGATCTTTCACAACCTCTGAATCGCACACAATGAAGAGTTGACGTTCTTCAATGCAATTGGAATCCTGGAACCCGTGGCTCAGTCTTCACAGAAGAATTTCTTAACAAGAATCAATATCAATAATAAGCATGGATACAAACTCTCTTCCATGAGAGATTCTTATACACCTCCAAAGGTGTGCTTGCTAAAATTAGATTTCCTCAAATTAGAACTTGGGGTTCTAAAATTAGAATTCCTCAAATTAGAACTTGGGGTTATAAAATTAGAATTCCTCAAATTAGAACTTGGGCTTCTTAAATTAGAATTTGGGTCTTAAAATTAACCAATTAATTAATAATTAATAATTAATTAATATCTAATTTAAAATTAGACCAAATAATTAATTAATTAATAATTAATTAATATCTAATTTAAAATTAGACCAAATAATTAATATTTGATTAAATCAATCAAATATTAATATCTCCCTCAATACATGTCGGATCCTCGAACCGTCTGAAGCTGGTGACCCAGGGAGTGATTCTGCACATGACCATATCAAAACAAGGGTGCTCCACTGTATGTCAAATATCCCTAAATAATAGGAGCTCAGGCCCAATGTGTCTAAGATAACCTGAATGAGAGTCAACTATAGGAATTCTGTAAATCAAAGCCAAGCCAATCTCCATCATGACCCTCTATCCATCCAATCAGCCTACGAAGGTCGCATAATAGGCTAATCATCAAGCCTGTCAATGTCCATGAAAAAGGGGACATGACAATCCGCCCCTCCAGAAATTGCTTATCCCCAAGCAATCTCAGAACAATGAACTACTCAATCCACCTGGATCCCAAATGTAGTTATGCTCTGCACTACTGTGAATCAATGCAAGTACCTGTAACATCAGCAGAAGTAGAACAAAGAGGAACCCATAATCAAATTGGCGAATGCAACTCAACCAAACTCTAAGAGCACAACTGCCATAGTCAAGAACACATGAGAACCAAACTCTCGAAGCATCATAACCCAAGTAGAATGGACAACTCAAACTGCCAATTCCATCTGCAAGAGATGGTGCCAATCCATCCCATAATGGATGGTAAGAAACTGGAGCCGATCTACACCTGTGTGAAATCAAATCTTCTCTCTCTGGATCAAAAGAAGAATAATGAGCATACCCCACCTCAAAACCTTTGTGAGGTAGCATAGTAGATAGGATCCCTATAATCTCCCCACCCAATCTGCTAATAGCACCAGTACCTTGGATGAGAACACCTTCTATCACCCTATGCAAATCCAGATGAACACCTGCACTATCCAGCAAATACTCCATGAATGACTCTGTGCAGTAAAAATTATATGTGGAAGCATCAACGTACTCCCCCACACACCACAACTGATCTCTCTGTAAAGGTGGCACAACCAACTGGACCACACTGTCATCTGTGTGAGAAGAATCAATCTGGAGAGGTATCCCAAACTCATCAGAACTAGGTACTCCCAAATTCTAAACCGGTGTGTCAGCCTCAACAACATGTTCCTCAGCTACAACTATAGGAACGTACTCACCAACAACACTCAATGTACTAACCTCTGAGTCTGGGGCTGGTGAAGATCGTAAATGCTCTAACTCCATGGTCATCTTAGCCAAATGAAATTGTGACTCCTCATAAGCTAACTGCGTAGTCTCAAGAATCTCAGAAGTCACCTCTAGCTGCTGAGTAAGCTCACTCACCTTATCTTCCTCGACCAACAATGCATTATATGCTGTGCTACCCCACTCCATAAGATAATCTCTGTCGGCGACCAACTGCATATAATCCTGTCTCAAAATCTGGATAGCCTCCCATAAAGAGTGGATGTCTGTCAAGGATAAATAACTGCCTCCCTACTCAATGCTAGTAGGAGAACCCCATCCATAACTGCTAACAACTGACGAGCATCATTGAAATGCTTGCAAGTGGTAGCAATGTCTCGCTCACTAACTCTCAGCTGACTAGACACATGGTGGTACTGGCTAGATTGTCTCCTACAATCCTCCTCTGATGCATGGTCCAAAAGAGTAGACTCAAAATCACTGATCTCTGGAGTACTACCATCCTTACTCTGTGAATCAACTCCAAAGCTCATATCAACATACGGAGTATCAACAACTATAGCATTACTATCCAACTCTTCCATACCGAAAGAAACAACTGGTGTAACTAAGTCCTCAAAATTGTCCACTGCATTCTCTTGAGTGTCATCTGCAATAATAGGATCCTGGGACTCTTCTACAATCTCTACCATATCTGAGAGGTCATCAACACTCAGTGTACTAACATCTGGGTACACCTCTACACTCTGAGTGCAAACATCGGACTCATCCTCATCTATCTCTGAAGAGACTGCTGCTGAAACTATCTCATCCTCACAATCTCCTGCTCCCACGTCCTCTGCAACTTATTGAGAGTCTAAATCCCCATGACTAAGCTCATCCACATGTCTAAAAACTGGTGTAGTGCTGCCCTCAACCCCTGTAGAGACCTCTTGTTTCTCCTTCGTTCTGTTTTGTGATGTGGACCTTTTACGAATGGATGCCATATACCGTAGTAATTTGTCTTCAAATGTAGGATCTGAAAGAGTTTCATTCATCCTCGTCTGGGTTTCAACCAACTGATTCAAACTTTGTTTCAGCTTTTTCATATCCTTGTCCCACTGTTTCTGAGTACTTGAAGTCATCATGATACTTTTTTGATTCAATCTACCCAAACTACCCAACAAGATGGCAAGACATTAGCTCTGATGTGCCCAACAGGATGGCAGGAATTTGGCTCTGATACCACTGTGATGTCCCTTACTTAGGAGCTCTTTTTGTCTCTACACAACTCTGATATATAACAAATAAAGCTCTGATT
The DNA here is from genome assembly GCA_037957365.1 of Torreya grandis. Taxonomy (NCBI): domain Eukaryota; kingdom Viridiplantae; phylum Streptophyta; class Pinopsida; order Cupressales; family Taxaceae; genus Torreya; species Torreya grandis. Next base: position 7,978 of record JARHVA010011064.1, read on the forward strand.
CCACTGTAATATCCCTTCGAATATCAAAACAAATATCTGAATTGCTTATCTAAATTTTTTCAAAAATATCTTCAAATAGATAAATAAATCACAGTATAAATTCTTATTTATTTGCTCATAAGCTTACAATAGAGATCCTCTGTCAAGTATACAAAGAATATTGAAAGTACGGCCTGAATAGCCTGAATATTCTACAAACTGGGAAAGAATTCTGAATTTGGTTCATCTCGGCCTGCTGTGTAAAAAACACAGTCGTCGACGTCGGTTATACTACCGTCGTCGGTCGATCTGTAGTCGTTACCTCGCTGATGTCGGTAGTATGTCGACCGATGTCGGTCTCTGTAAGTATCTGTTCGCCGATGTCGGTACATGTACTTCCTGTTGATGCGTACAGATTTTCATGGATCTGTATGGAATTCGTACGGCTGTTGATATAACACAACCTGTATGCTTGATCCTGATCTGTAGAATTATGGGCTAATACAAAAGATCTATATTTGGATAATTCTTGAATCAAAACCCAAAAATAATAAAAATACCTGTAAACCCTTGTGATAGCTTCTGAGTGAAGTTATCTCTCAAATACCTGTAATACTATGATAACTTCTGGGTGAAGTTATCTCTCAATTTGGCAATAGATCGGCTGATCTTTCACAACCTCTGAATTGCACACAATGAAGAGTTGACGTTCTCCACTGCAGATGGAATCCTGGAACCCTTGGCTCAGTCTTCACAGAAGAATTTCTTCAATATCAAAATCAATAATCAATTCATAATTCCAACTCTCTCCCATGAGAAACTCTTATACCCTTCCAAAGGTGTGCTTGCTAAAATTAGATTTCCTCAAATTAGAACTTGGGGTTCTAAAATTAGAATTCCTCAAATTAGAACTTGGTGTTCTAAAATTAGAATTCCTCAAATTAGAACTTGGGCTTCTTAAATTAGAATTTGGGTCTTAAAATTAGACCAATTAATTAATAATTAATAATTAATTAATATCTAATTTAAAATTAGACCAAATAATTAATTAATTAATATCTAATTTAAAATTAGACCAAATAATTAATATTTGATTAAATCAATCAAATATTAATATCTCCCTCAATACATGTCGGATCCTCGAACCGTCTGAAGCTGGTGAATCAGGGAGTGATTCTACACATGACCATATCAAAACAAGGGTGCTCCACTGTATGTCAAATATTCCTAAATAATAGGAGCTCAGGCCCAATGTGTCTAAGATAACCTGAATGAGAGTCAACTATAGGAATTCTGTAAATCAAAGCCAAGCCAATCTCCATCATGACCCTCTATCCATCCAATCAACCTACGAAGGTCGCATAATAGGCTAATCATCAAGCCTGTCAATGTCCACGAAAAAGGGGACATGACAAAACATTTACTAGTATGTTAATCCAATTATTATTAAAGATAGAAAGACAAACATTTATTAGTATGCTAATAAAATTCTTATTTTTAATATAACCCCATAAACATTTACTAGTATGTGAATGAAATCCATTATGGATTCCATTCACATACCTGTAAGTGTCCAGTCTTATGGATGCACTCCTCTTTCAACATGGAAATTAATTTTATGTTATTGGCAAATATTAATTCAATATTTACACATTTACTAATTTTATGGTTTCCATCCACATAACACAAAATTTTGAGTGATATATATCAACAACAATGATAAAATATATTTTTAACTTAGAAAATGTGAATGAATAAAACCGAAACACTAATTGATAGGAATTTAGTTTAGGTTCAATGTGATGGAAGGATTTTCTAGGGTTTCATCCCCTACAAGGATATTGATACAACTAGGAGATATTATGGATAGTTTTAGGGAATGCAACAAACACAATAAACTAGTTGTTAGTGTATGGTTGAAAGGTGAAGATTAGGTTATGAATGGTGCTAATGGTCAAAAGATTAAGGTGGTGGGAAAATATAATTTTAGTGATACGGGAGATGCCATTGGAGTAGGTCCAACACAAAATTTGACTACAAATATGGGAGATTTTTAGATGGTGTATTTATAATGTAGGGAGATATTTGTTGCAGGTATGAAAGTGGATGTAGAGTGATCCGTAAACTCCACTGATAAACTCTAAGTGAAATTTTAAAAGTACAAATTCTAAATTTCTCAACTTATAAGATTTTGGAATGAATTAAATCTGATCCAAATTTAAAAACCGAAATAAAGGTGAATTGATAAATCACATCAATCTTCCATTGAAACTATCAAAATTTTCAAATTCTTGATTTTATCCAATTTACCATAAATGATCAAATGATTAATTTTACATTCTGATTAAAATCTGAATTATAATCTATAAACTAACTAAAAATGAAATGCAAAACTGAATTCAAAGATCAAAACACATAAATTGTTTATAGGCTTTAAAAATTCCTACGTCCTCGAGTTCGTATCAAATCGATCCATTAATTGTTGCTAAATTTTCAAGCTAAATAATACTTACAAACAACAAAAGATCATATCTCTCTAAAATAATAGTGATCAGACCTTTGAAAGACCTTGGCTGACTTAGCACGTCCTTCACCTTCTTGAATCACACGCAGAGGCTTCTCCAAATTGAAATTGGCAACTTCTATAGTTCAAAATGGCATCACCAATTCTCCAAAATTGGAAAATGAATATAATTCATAGAGTTTATCTTAATTATAAATAGATTTTTAGTTTACTCTGAGCTCTGATTCGACGTCTAAGGGCTCCAAAATGACCAAATACTGTAATTGGGTCTATAATCTCCAATACACAATCGGCTTCCTATGTGTATTCAAGTAGAATTTTGTCCCTTTTATAACACTTCAACCTCCATAGCTGAAGTGGTCAAGGCCCTATCCTTTTGGGTGACAGGTCAGGGGTTCAAAACCATTGGCCCTTTCTTTTAGGCTCTTAGCATGAGATTTGAAATGTTTTCCCTCCTTTTTTGGTGCCTTTGACTTGTCTTTGTCCCACATGCATTGGGTGTAACAGTTTAAATGCTTAAAATAGACAAGTTGAGGACCTTTTCAAATTCCAATATTTTAGGCACTAACTTAGTCTGTTGCTTTGACTTGGTCCATGCATGATTGGTGGGATGATGTGGCAGATGATGTGGCAGTTTGTGCAAGTTGGCATTTGGCACCTTGTTTCAAAGTGGTAAACATTTTAAAATTTCAAATAACATGTGAATAAAAACACCAAACCAAAATTTTTTTGCACCAAATTATTTTTCCATGTGTCAAATGGCTATTGGTCCAAATTTTGAGACAACCTCAAAACATGTGCCACATGTCACAAGAGACATTTTTTGACCAATCTTCAAATGACCATAACAAAAGCTCCCGAACTTGGATTTATGTTTTGAAAAATGTGTAAAAAATATCTCAAAGAGCTTTACAATGTGCCACCACTAAAACTCAGACTTGAAACCATTATCAGAACTCAATTTCTAATCACACCTCCCCAATGGAGGGATTTTGGTCTCCAAAAGTCCAATATCCCCTGAAATTGCAAATTGGTCTACTACATCCATGAAAATAGAACCCAATCATAGAAAGAGGTATAAACAATTGCATTAAAATGATTCACAATCAAACTGTAAAAATTCCTAATCCAAAGGCATGAGTAAGTGAATTTGCAACTGCAAAAGTGATTACAACATATCAAAACTGTCTGCCCATGTCACATCCTATAAAGCGGTGAACTATCAATAACTAAAACAATCCCCAATGTAACTGCAAAACAAGTGTTTTAATGTCAACAACATACACAAAATTTTGTAGACATGTTGCAATACAATTCCCTAGTATGGGATTTATATGCTAAGCAAATGCAAACAACACAAAGTGTATATTGCCTAACATCCAAACATGCCCATAGGGTCTTAACAATGCATCTATACATCCATGTGCCCAAAAATAGATACATTAAAAATAGTAGTCTAATAAGTGTTGTAAGGAATTAACTCAACCTACAACATGCATTCTTCTATTATCTCCAACTGTTGTAAATGAGTTAATGTCTTATCCATTATTAGACTACCAATAGAGTATATTCTAGAGATCAAAAACTTAGAGTTATCAAAAAGTGAGATTTGAAAAACTTCATATGGTAAACCTATCTTTAAGTGTTCCCACCAACTCTAATCTACATCTATCAAAGCTTGTTCATTTCCTTAGGTGAATTCTTAACCATGCTTTGCAAAAAGAATGTAGTGATAATCCACTTAACCAATTCTTTCTTCCTAGTGAAATTGATTGTCTCTGTGGATTCATTATCAATTGCATATTGTTGACTTAACCTCTTAAATGGATTTTCACTTGTAGGTTTTACCTTATCTTGGGTTGTATTGTCAACTACATTATGGATTGAATTAGCTTCATTAACCTTAGTGAGAGGTTTGTAAATCATCTTAGTTTTAACATTACTTAAATGTGAAGATGAATGAAGCTTAAAACATCTATCAATCCTATGTCCACTCACTTTACAATGAGTGCAAACATCCTTCTTAGGTGAGGGTCCCCTTTTTCCAATTCCCAAATTAACATGAGAATGGTCTTTCAAACATGCAATCTGTTTCAACAAAGCATTTCATTTCCAACAAGTATTAGCACTATGGTTATTCATCCCACAAAAAGTACATGGAAATGATTGCATTATCTTCTATACATTATATCCAAACTTCTTAAGTATATCAATTAGATCAGAAGATTTAGTGTAAGAATCAGGAGGTGGAATCTCAATACCTCTTTTACCTTTACACATTTGAACTAGTGGCCTAGAATCTTCACTATTGGAAGCTTGTCTTCCTTTAGCCATGGAAGAAACTTCTCCATCATCCAACTGCACACTAGTATAACCCAAACCTGCATGAAGAGGTCTATGCTCAACCTGAATTGGGTTAGATATACCTTGGCTATCTCTACCAAGTCCTCCTCCATTATAAACCATTTTAAATAACAATTTAGATCATATTCCCTTAGTGTATCTTTCAAAATCACTAAAAACAATATTACTAGAATCTAAATCTGAAATGGTAGAAGATGAAGATTCCTGTGGAGTAAAAATTACATTACACTCAGTCATAGTCTTTGCATCTGAAGTTGAAGGCTTTACCTCTTCACACTCACCACATTGCAATCTAATCAAGAGCTCATCCTTGGATTCAAGCTCTGATTTTAACTTTTCCACTTGCAATTCAAGTGAAAATTTTTGGCATCTCAAGATTGTGTTTTCATCTTTGATGACCTCAATCTATGACAACTTGCCCATGGTTTCCTGCAAACACCAATAATCCAACTATTCTAGAAGAAACTGTCAATACACAACTAGAAGCAATCCCTACATTCTAACTGCTCTTATACCAACTTGATCCGTAAACTCCACTAATAAACTCTAAGTGAAAATTTAAAAGTATGAATTATAAATTTCTCAACATATAAGATGTTGGAATGAATTAAATATGATCCAAATTTCAAAACTGAAGTAAAGGTGAATTGATAAATCACATCAATCTTCCTTAAAACCATCAAATTTTTCAAATTCTCAATTTTATCCAATTTCCCTTAAATGACCAAATGAGTAATTTTTGCATTCTGATTAAAATCTGAATTATAATCTATAAATTAACTAAAAATGAAATGTAAAACTGAATTCAAAGATCAAAACATAGAAATTGTTTATGGGGTTCAGAAATTCCTACGTCCCTGGGTTCGTATCAACCGATCCATTAATTGTTGCTAAATTTGCAAGCCAAATAATACTTACAAACAACAAAAGATCATATCTCTCTGCAATAATAGTGATCAGACCTTTGAAAGACCTTGGCTGACTCAGCATGTCCTTCACCTTCCTGAATCACATGAAGAGGCTTCTCCAAATCAAAATTGGCAACTTATGTAGCTCAAAATGGCATCACTAATTCTCCAAAATAGGTAAATTAATATACTGCATAGAGTGTATCAAAATTTTAAACAACTTTATAGTTTACTCTGAGCTCTGATTCAGCCTTTAGGGGCTCTAAAATGACCAAATACTATAATTGGGTCTATAATCTCCAATACACAGTCGGCTTCCTGTGTGTATTCAATTAGAATTTCATCCCTTTTATAACACATCAACCTATATAGCTAAAGTTTTCAAGGCCCTATCCTTTTGGGTGGCAGGTCAAGGGTTCAAAACCACCAGCCCTTTCTTTTAGGCACTTAGCATGAGATTTGAAATGTTTTCCCTCCTTTTTTGGTGCCTTTGACTTGTCTTTGTCCCACATGCATTGGGTGTAATAGTTTAAATGCTTAAAATATACAAGTTGAGGACCTTTTCAAATGCCAAAATTTTAGGCGCCAACTTAGGCCGCTACTTTGACTTGGTCCATGCATGATTGGTGGGATGACGTGGCAGATGATGTGGTAGTTTGTGCAAGTTGGCCTTTGGCACCTTATTCCAAAGTGGTAAACATTTGAAAAGGTCCTCAACTTGTCTATTTTAATCATTTAAACTGTTACACCTAATGCATGTGGGACAAAGACAAGTCAAAGGCACCAAAAAGGGAGGGAAAACATTTCAAATCTCATGCTAAGAACCTAAAAGAATGGGCCAGTGGTTTTAAACCCCTGACCTACTACCCAAAAGAATAGGGACTTGACCACTTCAGCTACGGAGGTTGAATTGTTATAAGAGGGACGACATTATACTTGAATACACACAAGAAGTTGATTGTGTATTGTAGATTATAGACCTGATTATAGTATTTGGTCATTTTGGAGCCCTTAGAGGTTGAATTAGAGCTCGGAGTAAACTACAAAGTTGTTTAGAATTATGGTACACTATATGAAGTATATTCATTTTCCCATTTTGGAGAATTTGTGATGTCATTTTGAGCTATAGAAGTTTCCAATTTTGATTTGGAGAAGCCTCTGCATGTGATTCAGGAAGGTGAAGGACGTGCTGAGTCAGCCAAGGTCTTTCAAAGATCTGATCACTATTATCACAGAGAGATATGATCTTTTGTTGTTTGTAAGTATTATTTGGCTTGCAAATTTAGTAACAATTAATGGATCAGTTTGATACGAACCTGGGGACATAGGAATTTCTGAACCTCATAAATAATTTCTATGTTTTTATATTTGAATTCAATTTTGCATTTCATTTTTAGTTAATTTATATATTATAATTCAGATTTTAATCAGAATGAAAAAATTACTCCTTTGATCATTTACGTGAAATTGGATAAAATTGAGAATTTGAAAAATCTGACGGTTTCAATGGAAGATTGATGTGATTTATCAATTCACCTTTATTTCAATTTTGAAATTTGGATCATATTTAATTCATTCCAACATCTTATAAGTTGAAAAATTTAGAATCCATATTTTTAAAATTTCACTTCGAGTTTATCAGTGGAGTTTACGGATACAACTAGGAGATATTATGGATAGTGTTAGGGAATGCAACAAACACAATAAACTAGTTTTTAGTGTATGGTTAAAAGGTGAGGATTAGGTTATGAATGGTGCTAATGGTCAAAATATTAAGGTGGTGGGAAAAGCTAATTTTAGTGATACGAGTGATGCCATTGGAGTAGGTCCAACACAATTTGACTACAAATATGGGAGATTTTTAGATGGTGGATTTATAATGTAGGGAGATATTTGTTGTAGGTATGAAAGTGGATATAGAGGTAGTAGGGGATGTGAAAATAGATGCCATAAAGGGCACACCTAAAATAATAAGAACTAGGGTTTAGACCCAAAATATAAATAAGGCCAAAACAATTATTATAAAATGGGGTTTCAAATCATCCAAAGAGGCTCCCCTAATTCTGGATCTACTAAGAAGATGTCTTTTTCTTTTATTGATGTGGTGAAATAATAATCATGAGGATAATAATCCCTACTATATCCAGCCCCTCAATCATGTTTAAATGGGAATACCTCAAGAATAATATTAAGTGAGAGTAGGTATTATTAAATAAAGGGATGATATGTAGATTTTATTGTTATTGGCCTTCATTTACAAAGATTTAGGGACGGATTGAACAATAATGGAAACCCATCATGGAAGGTAAACTGGAACTCTTTCCTTGTGCCAAGGGTTTTTTATAGTTGATGTTAACATTATTAATGATAGGAAAGAGATATTCCATGACAAGTCTAGAATTCGGGCCAAAGCTTTCTTCAATTTAATCCTTAGTTCATGTTGGCCAGTTTTTGGGCATACGTACAAAGATTTAAAGGACTACGCAATGTTCCTAACTAAGAGAGGGACCCAAAGATAAGAGAAGGAGATCATATTTCTTGCAATGCTTTTGAAACACTTTAAGCAAGCTTAAAGCGTAATTATTTTAATCTTAGAGAAATGGATATATAGATTAAATGAAAGATCAAGATAAGTTTGCACAATCAACCTTGTATTTTAGGTAAATAAAAAGCTTGCTCATGCCTTATAAAATCATTAAAGCTACCAAAGATCAAACAAAATCTCAAAAGAACAAGTCCAAGTAGCCATATGGTCATGAAGACATCACTCAAAAATGGACTGGTCAGATTTTTTGTACATTTGATAGGTATGTTTAGAAAGCCTTACAAGCTCTTGGGCCATGTGGATAAGTTACTCTTAGCACCTAGATCATCCCCTACAAGTTTCATGCCTTTATGCTTTTTTTGATTCTATATCCAAGCCTTCAAAGTTGACCCAACACATTAATATGTTCACACAAAAGTCAAATTTAAACTCAAATGAAAATTCATTATTTCTTAAATTTAATGGTCTACAAGATGTCAAATATAGTTTATGGGACATCATTGATGGTTATAAGGATGTCAAAATAAATCTTAGGTAAAAATGATGTGAGCTTAAATTTGATGGTTTGTGGGATGTCAAATACATCCTCATAGATGTCACATGATGGGCACGCAGACATCAATTTTAAGACATAATTAAAGAGCCATTAGATTTCAAAAGGCAAGTAGATCTAAAAATCAACATTTGAACATCCAACCAGATCTAATAGAGCAAGGCAACTTGATAGTGTTATTGGGTCCCCCAAAGATTAATGGAGTATATTTAATCATACATCAAGATTGACATAGTGATATAAGTCAAAAAGGTCAGAGGATGTTCATAATGGTTACAAAAAGGACAAGTGTCAGAATTCAGTGGGTCTTGGCATAAGATTGATGGCTCATGGGTATTTATATAAGGAAGATCAATGGTGCATAGAAAATTCCAAAGATTAAAATAGGCCATGTCAATATTGATAGCCAATTAGAGAAATCAAACCCAAGATATTTGTTATGAAATTTAAAGAAGCTATTTTTGTACATAGGTGAAGCAAATGCATAGAATCCAAGCTTGAAGGTGATTTAGGATTGAACTAGGGTCACATTTTAGAGACCAAGCATCACCATTTGAACTCCATAGAGACAGTAAAGGTCTTTTAGACCTATTTCAGTCAACGGTCAACATTTTGATTTTGAAATAAGACTAAGCATTGGACTATAGCAAAACTAATAAATGACATTGGTTTTCAATCCATAGTAAATATGTATTAAAGACAAAATATAATAGAGTATATTATATTGTAGAGGGATCATTCTCTCACCAAGAAAGTATCTACGACCACTTGAAATAGACCAAGCAAGAATATGTCAGTTCCAAAGCATGAAGAGTTGGTCCTCATCAATAGATCAGGTGAAAATGATATGGAGTTCTGAGATGATGACCTAGTGGCCATGTAAAGATTATGGAGCATTCAATTCTTTTACAAAAGCTTTAAATTTTGTTCCTTTTTGATAATATCATGACTCAATATCCTCGAGTTAGTGCTAATCCATCAAAAGTGGTTGATACTCATTCAATGTTATATATTTACTCGATTCCCTCTCCTTCTTTTAGTTTCTTCTATAAATACAAGCTTCTAAGCCTTGAAAATAGGTTGGTAATCCCTCTCTTAGGCATGACTAGAATCTATTTAGATTTGATCTTTGTAACCTCTTGAGATAAATAAAGGACTCTTTTTAGATTTTATTATTCTAGTATAGTGTGTCAATATCAAATTAATTTGCATATATGGTAGAAATGTCTCCCTTGTCAAATCATTAATCTCACCTAGCTACTATTTTTTTATTATTGTGCATGTCATGTTTAGTGTTTAATGTTATTTGATTGAATTTAATAACTGGATACATTGACTAGTTAGTGCCTTAAATTAGGCCTCTCCATCACTTCCATTAGGGTTTGATCATTTGGTGAACCTTTACATGAAATACTAATTTATAGACAACCATTTGAAGTTGTAGATCCAATCTCATTAGTGTTTGTTAGAAGTTCAGATAGAGTGGATGAATAATCACATTACTAGTGCATCACCTCCTTTACATGTTTTTATGTATTGTTACCCATTTCTTTCTCCCTTTTCTTAGTAAAAATTTAGTTTAGGTGATAGATCCAAAATGAATTTGTCCTACTCTAAAGGTCTGATCCATTATTAGGATAGCCACAACCTATGATCAGCGCCATGTTGGACTATATTTGAGTAAAAGACTTGACCAATCTAATTTTTAGCTAAGGTGCAAATCTAGAGCACCAACAATTTTGACACACTCAGTATAACCTATTGGAGTTTTTCTTGGGAAAATTCCTATTCATGTAGTGTTATTCATAAAGACTTTGGTGATCCCAAGCTCAAGCAATTATTTCTAAAATTCTAGGTAGTTCCCAAGAAAGTTCATTTTTATTACACTATCCATATGTTATTTTCATGGCTATGTATGAAGGAAATACCTATGCAATAACTCTTTATCATCCGTATTATGGATCATAATAGTTTTCTCATGATCTATAAGAGCCTTTTTATGAGTCTAACTAGCCTTACAGGAGTTTTATCAAAGCCATAATGAGCCTTATCAAGTTTCCCATGATCCTTATTATGAAGAGCATGACTCTTACCTTCCTTAGGAACCATATCAGTCTCAAGATCAAATTTCACCTTTCCCATGTGGCTATGCTGTTGCATATGAGTATTCTTGTTTACAAGAAATTATGGATGAGATAAAGTTCAAACTTCTGGCATATGCAAGAAAAGTATGTTTAGATTCCTAGTATGAAGAAGTGAATGCATGGTTTCAAATTGTGTCTAATGATCTAAAAGAGAGGCAAGAGTTTTATACCTTTGTATTATAGAAAATGAAGTCTTTGGAGAGGAAAAAAATCAAGTTGGATCAGTTATCTCAAAAACCCTCTTGCATTCCTTACCAATCTTCTTTTGTTCCTTATTCTCATAATTTTCTAAACCATGTTCAATGTAAGCCAATGGAGATTCCTAGTTGGAGTCAAGAATCTATTCATATGCTAATTTAATAGCCTATTCAGGGTGTTTAAAAAATTTATAATCCCCTTTCTTTACAACTTACCCCTCAATCTCAAGTTACCGTTGAGGACAAAAAAGTATTAGATGCGAAGTGGGAGGAGTAGATTATATAAGTTCTCAAAAGTTTCTCCTTCCCTCCTCTTCAATATTCCATAAATAAATCCATTAGCCTCAAGATCCCAAAATATGATCTTGATCAACCTCCCATGCTTCAGAATCCCTCTCAATAAAATGAATTTCATCACCCTCCCACCATCTCCCTTCTTAAAGAGGAACCTGTTCTTTAGGAGATAGAGAAAGAAGTTGTAGATGTAAGTCAAGTTCTTGGAGAATGTGAAGAAGATGATTCAAGTGTGTATAATGAAGAGTTTCTCATTAATGCTTAACTTAAGGTTATATTTATGAATGAGATTATAGTCGAGGATGAAAAGGCTAGTCTTGATATGGAATAAATCCATGAGAAATTGGTACAAGTTGAAGTCATAAAAAAGATTGAGATATGTTCACTTGGGGAAGATCAAGATACCATTTAGGCTAATCTTATTTATGTTGATCAAAATGAGGATCCAAATAATGATTGGTAGCTATATCTTTAATCTCTGCAATAGATTGAATATCTTTATAGAGATATGTTTCCCATTGAAGAGCATGTTATTTAGATGTTTGATCAAGAATCACCTATTAAAGATCATGATGCAGCTTAGGTTGACTATTTAGAGCTCCTTAAAGAGATTGATGAATTTGCATTAGTTGATAAGAAAGACAAGTTTACTCAAGGACATTGCATATATGAAATATCACTTAACAAGGTTGTAGTTGAAAAGTCTTATGAAAAAGAGCTTAAATTGCAAGATGAGTTTGTATTTATTCGTGGTTGGTTTAATATCAAGGACTAATTTCAAGAGATGTTAAGAGAAATAGTTGGAAATAAGAATGCCTCTTCAAAGGTCATGTTCAATAAACACCCTACTTTGCAACTTGTACCTTCTCTTAGAATGATAAAATTCATAAATTTCCCTTTTGATCTAGGTGGATCATGTTTTGTCATGGTTAATTAGGTTAGTTTATTTATATTTTATCCTAGATAAGTGCTTTGTTTGTATATTTTCTTTGTTAGGTTAGTTTCCCTAATTTTTTTTGTTTCTTTCCTTATTTTGATGGATTTTGTTGTCTTTACAAATCATGAGGTTCCTTACAGTTATGGAACATATGGGTTATCTATTATGAGTCAAAGTTCATGTACATGGTCTGAGTCATCGAATATGTTGACCATTTTTTAGGCATACATACAAAGCTTTGAAAGACTAAGCAATGTTCCTGATTGAGAGAAGGACCCAATGATAAAAGAGGTAGACCATATTACCTGCAATTATTTTGAAACACTTTAAGCAAGCTTAAATTTTAATTATTTTGATATTAGAGAAATGGGTCTATGGAGTAAATGAAGGATACAAATAAGTTTACACAAGAAATCTTGTAGTTTAGGTCATGAAAAAGTTTTCTTATGCCTAAATAAATCATTCAAGCTTCCAAAGATCAAGTAAAATATCAATAGAATAAGTCTAGGGAGCTAGACCATCATCAGGACATCACTCATAAATGGACTGGTCAACTTGTTTGCATATTTGAAAAGTATGCTCAGAAAGCATCACAAGCCCTTAGGTCCTGTGGAGATATTTCCCTTAGTACCTAGATCATCCCCTACAAGCTTCATGCCTTCATACATTTTATAATTTGAGATCCAAGCCTTCAAAGTTGACCCAATAGATGAAGGCATTCATGTGAAATTCAAATTTAAACTCAGATGAAAATTCATCAATTATTAAATTTGATGGTTTATAGGATGTCAAATACGATCCACAGGATGTCATTGATGGTCAGAAGGATGTCAAAATAAATCTCAAGAAAAAATCATGCGATCTTAAATTTGATGGTCTATGGGATTTCAAATACATCTACATAGATGTCAAATCATGGGCATGTAAACATCAATTTAAGGCACATTAAAGAGCCATTAGATTTAAAAAGGGAAGAATATCTAAAATAAACATTTGAATGTACAACCAAATCCAACAGAATGATCCAGCCTAAAATTGTTAGTAGGTCCCTCAAATATCATTGGAGTGCATTTAATTGTACATCAAGATCAACAAAGTGAGATAAGTCACAGTGGTCAGAGCATCTTCATGATGAATATAAAAAGGTAAAGTGTCAAAATTTAGTGGTTCCTGGCAGAAGATCGATGGCTAGTAGGCATTCATATAAGGAAGATCAATGGTGTGTAGAAAAGTCCAAAGAGTCAAACAAGCCATGTTAATATTGATAGCCAATGAGATAAATCGAGCCTAGGATAGTTTTGACAAAAGTGAAAGAATCTATTTGGGGACCTAAGTGAAGCAACTGTATAGAAATTAACCTCGAGTTCAATCCAAAATTTAACTAGGGTCACCTTTTAGAAACTAAACATCAACATTTGAACTCTATAGAGATAGGATATGTCTTTTAGAGCTATTTCGGTCAAAGGTAGACCTTTTTATTTAAATAAGACTAGGTATTGAACTACAAGAAAACTAATTAATGACATTGGTTTTTAATCCATAGTGAATCTATATTAAATATATAATATAATAGAGTGTCTTATCTTCTAGAGGGGTAATTCTCTAAACAAGCAAGTATCTAAAACCACTTGAAATAGATTGAGCAAGACTCTATTAGTTATAAATCATGAAAAGTTGGTCATCATTAGCAGATCATGTGAAAATGATATGGAGTTCTAAAATGATGACTTGGTGGCTAGATAAAGATCATAGAGCATTCCATTATTTTACAAAAGCTTTAAAGTTTGTTCTTTCTTGATAAGATCATGACTTAATATCCTCAAATCAATGCTAATTTGTTGAAAGTAGTTGATCCTCATTCAATGCTTTTTATTTTCTCATTTTCCTCTCTTTCTTTCCCTTTCTTCTATTAATACAAGCTTTTAAACCTTGAAATCAGCTTGGTAATCCCTCTCTTGGGCATGCCTAGACTCTACCCTAATTTGATCTTTGTAACCTCTTGAGATAAATAAAAGACTCTTTTTAGATTTTATTATTCTGGTATAGTGTGTCAATGTTAGATTAATTTATATATATGGTAGAAACTTCTCCCTTGTTAAATCATAAATCTCACCTAGCTACTAGTTTATCTTATTATGTAGGTCATGTTTAGTGCTTAATGTCATTTGATTGAATTTATCAAGTCGATACATTGATTGGTTAGTGCCTTGAATCAGGCCTCTCCATCACTTCTATTAGGTTTTGATCATTTGGTTAACCTTTGCATGACACACTAATGCATAAATAACCATTTGAAGTTGTAGATCCAATCTTATTAGTGTTTGTCAGAAGTTCAGATAAAGTGGATGAATAATCACATTACTTATGCATCACCTCCTTTACATGTTTTTATGTGTTGTTATCCATTTCTCTCTCCCTTTTCCCAATCAAAATTTAGTTTAGGTGATAGATCTAGAAGGAATCTAGCCTTCTATAGCATTCTAATCCATTATTAGGATACCCACAACCTAGGATCATTCCCATGTTGGACTAGATTTGAGTAAAAGAATTAAACAAACTTTTGCTTAGCTAGGGTGCAAATCTAGACACCAACATTTCCCTTGAGTTGACCTAATCATAGAATACTTTAATATAATGCCAACATGGGTTAGATTACCTCATCTCCCCTTCTATTTATATATTAATTATTATTTTAAAGCCATTAAAAATATGCTGGGATAATTTTTATCCACATATCCATCTTCAGAATAAATGCATCATTCTAATTTTGCTTGTATATTAGTCAATCTTAATATTTAAAAAAATATTCAACTTCATATTGATTTGAGGATTCAAAAATAAAATTATAAACAACCACTTGATTATAATGGGTTTCCTTTTAATTCCCATAAATGCTTTAAACATGTCATCTAGATAAGGTTTTTACTATGGTTAAGCGCATATATGGGGTTTCATGGTGGAAGGATCCTCCCCTAGGGGATGAAATAGATATCATTAATTACTCTAAATAGAATCAACACTCAAATGAAGAGAGTGAGGTTCTATAAATGCCTATAGAAGTCATGTATATAATATAGAAAATAAATGAGACCTATGTTGATTTTCTAGTAAATGAGAAGGAATGTGACCCACAAAGTGTCTTGTTAAAGGCTTAAATTGTATAAAAAAATAATATCACTTCATCATATACTTATGAGGATGAGAATGCTTTAGTTCCATTAAAAAATATCCAATCAACCAATGTTTTATAAGTGGCCATTCTTATCTTCCTTAAATTAGATGGAGGTGGTGATTGGATGATTTTCAGTAATAAAAATAAAGGGAAGGGATAGAATAAATTAGAAACTTGGCATATGACTCTCATATAAAAAAATTAAAATCATTTATAAGGGTTTCAAGGACCTTTAGCATCTTGTTTTTCTTTGATGTTCTTGTGTGCTAGCTGTGATCCATCTGTTTGTTTATTTTTATTTCATTTTGTAGTTTATTTGTGAATATTTTGGCTTTTAAGGCATAGACTAAAGTTTTTGTCTAAAATGGTAGAGTCCCTTTCAAAAAAATCCTCTTTAGCCTTAATAAATAGATAATCATTGATAGGAACATATGAATAACATATAATCAAGAATTCATAATATGGTTTAGTTTGGTACATCTGAGTCATCATTTATTGTAATGAGAATGAAAGTACAGATTTTGATTAAAACATAATAAATTTCACTCCTATGTGAATGTAAAACCTATAGTATTTATATACACATACCTCTAAATGTTTAGTAACACATTAAAATTTTGTGTGTTGTTCAAGGCAAACAAATAGAAACCCTAATTTTTATACAAAGACAATATAGTTCAGTTCGATACAAAAAATAATTACATTATTTATTATGTGAAAAGAAACCTTACATTTCTATAAAAAGACAATAATTTTTATAGTTATGCGCATGAAAAAATTTGTGGATTACATCCACAAACTAATGAATGTTTTGTCTTCCAACCCATTACATGCAATGAAATAGAAATATCATACACATATGAATCACATAATGACTTGAATTCATAAAACATTTAGATATTCCATTAAAATACCAACACAATTAGAGTTAGATGTGAATGAAAAAATGCTAATGATTTGGGTTCAAAAATGGGTAACATTTCATCCCTCTAACAATAATATTACAACATGGGCATATAATGCACAATAATAATAACAAGCACACAAAAATAAAAATAACATAGATGTGGATTCATTTACAAGAAACACATGCCTATGTAATGTTCATCACTCCATTAACATACCAATAAATGTTTAGTCAGATGTGAAGGTATGCTAAAAAATTGTAAACATATAAGGCACAATAGAAATAAGTTTCATCCCTCCATTCTACCAACAAATTTTTTTTTATGAAATGTCACATGGTCAAGAACTTTCAAGTAGGTTCCATGGTCATTTGAGGGGAGTATGTCTAATAAAATATAAAGAGAGGCATTTTTTGGTATAAATTTACATTAGTATAATAACATACCAGCAAACATTTAATCATATGTGAAGGCACACCATAAAAAACATGAACAAAGAAA
>JARHVA010011064.1:35000-52500 GCA_037957365.1 Torreya grandis
ATGTAAGCTTTGAAACTAGTAAAGCCTTAGCTTATTCTCGCGATAAATTATTTAACATTTTTTCCTTGTTAATACAAATATATTTTATTTTATTTTAATTTGTGTAAGCTATGTAGAGAGCTAGAGCATCACTCAAATGCTTGGTGTAAGGCATCCCTTAATTGGGCCCCCTAACTGCAATTGGACCACCATTCCTTCAACATTATTCTATAGATTTTTGTTTCCTTCAATTTTCCTATCTAATTAGAACCGAGTTTAGCTATTCTTTCAAATCCTTTTTTTAAAGAAGGGAAGTTCTATCAAGGCTTTTGGAAGACTATGTAAATAACATAAAATATAAGGCACACACATTAACATAAGCACATTACAAGGAAAAAGAAACAAGTTCCAGCAAATACAAAGACTTGTCATAGATCACAAGGGTATGAAATCTAAATAAAGTCAAGCAAAGAAATCAACGAAAATCAAGAGGACAAATAAAACCAAGAGGGACCAAGGAAAGGAGGAGCTTGTAGCATCTGTAATGGAGGGCAATTTTTTTATCTCCTCATTATCAAAACTAAAAACCTCCTTTAAAAAAAAAAAAAATCATTCCAAACATATTATAATTTAAAAAAAAAATGACCCCTAAACTCAACTATTTGAAAAAAAAAAAATCATTAAACTCATTTCTAATTTTAATATAAATCTTAATTTTAAATGTTATATTATCCAAATACCTCTAGTTACTGTCATACGATAAACTTACCCTGTAAACTTTAAGAAAAGCATCTGACATGGCACACTTTTAAAGTCTTTTTCTTAAAGTCTTACAAACATTAAACCTCGCAAACTTTAAGAAAAGCATGTGACATCGCACACTTTTTAAGTCTTTTTCTTAAAAGACTTTTTAAGAATTAAAAGCACTATGGAAGGTGGCTGCCCTCACATCATTGGTATTTTACCCTGTTTTACGTACATAAGGCTCACACCAAAAATTGAATCTCAGTTTTTAATTGGCTGTTTTAATCGAACTTAATGTGAAATTGTCAGAGCTTCCTGAAAATCTTCTTACGCGAAATATCAATTCCTAAAACGTTAGTACTCTCACAAATATAAAATCTTGATAAGAACTTGACTTGGACCTGGGCTGCTTGAAGCACGGTGGCAAAGTTAGTTTTGATGTCATTGTAGCATTTTTATCCTATTCATATACATGCAAACAACGCTGTTCAATAGTTCATATTATAATAATATATTATTAAACAAAATAAAAATTAAAAATAATTATGTAACAATTTATTATATTTGTAAATATTTACTCAAAAAATCAAATCATATAGATAATATGGAAAAAGCTTTGTATTGTGAACAAATTAGGTTGGACCAAGGCCAGCAAGAAAAATCGTACGAATGAACACACACAGTGAACACGCTTTTTGCGCTCATGTATTGACCCTAAGTAAAGCTCTCAAAAAAGAAACTTTAAATATTCTTTAACCTGCTTTTTAACTGTATATGCGCAGCCCAAAAAATTACAAATCTTTTTTTATTAAATTATTCAGATACTAACATTTTACAAACCATTGAAGTGCTTTTCAATTAAACACATTAATATTTCAAATCTTTTAGAAAAATATTTTATTTAACCTTAAGTTTAAAAGTTTTAAATAATTTTAAAAAAACAATGCTTTTATCATTAAAATAAATATTTAAAACCCTTGAATAATAATTTTTGTTATTAACATTTGGGACCACTATGCCCAATGCATAATGTATTATTATAAATGATAACCCTTACGTGGACTGGACGGGAGTCGTTCCCCGCTATGCCTAATGCTCTTAATTCGCTTAGTAACGTTGTATGTACAATTTTTAGCTTCGAATCAAACAGGAGAAAATGGTGGTTGGCGTTATTTTCCACCTTGGAAATTGCAGGAATGGCAGCTGAGATTACATGGCGTAAACATCATGCCCTGCGGCCTCCGTTTCATTAATGAGATACTGACATTTTACAAATCATTTGACATTTTACGGACATATTCAATATCGATTATTAAATGTGGCATTTAAACGATAAAGCACGTTGTCTTACGACGCAGCGACAGATAGAGACGCGAGGACAGGAGTCATTGCCCACTATGCCTAATGCACTGAGGCACCTGAGATTCCATCGCGGAAACATCATTGCGATATTGACATTTCAAAACACTCTTGAGATACGTTTCAACTAAACACATCATTGAGACATTGACATCTTACAAACCACTGAAGTAACTTTTCAACAAAACACATTATGTTTGAAATCGTCTACAAAACTTCTGCCATCGAACCATAAGTTTAAAAGCTTCAAAGCATTAAATAACTTTTGGAAAGTCATGATTTTAACATTAAAATAATATGTTTAAAAGCTTTAAATTTGGGTCATTCATGACAACATTATAATATTTTAGAAAGCCATTAAAATAAACATTTAAGTGATCATTTTATGTATATTATGTATATTAAAATATAGGCATTCAATAAGAATATATTATTTTATATTTAAATATATGGGTAACTTAGTCTCAATGATTGATAAGATTATAGAGAAAAATAACCCTCATTAAATTTTTGAATAGAGTGATAAGATTGTAACGGGTACTAAAAAAGTCTCACATTATTTTTTACTCATATAAATAAAACTTCTATATTAATATTGATGTGTCTTATGTATTCATTGTACCTACACTGATAAGCATTCACCTACGAGAATGGGCCCTCAATTCTGTAACTCACTGACGGTCAATGTTTAAAGTTAAAAGATGAATACAATCGTATTTTCCTACTACCAATGCAAGGAATGTGTTCGTTAGCCTAGGCCACAAAGTCAAAAGCCTATCGACAGGGATACAATAGCTCCTTTATTACCAAGTGCTAGATATAGAATTACAAGTGGTCAATAAAACTAAGTAATAGTACAAATACCTTTTGCCACATTGGAAATATGTTCCCTGAATTTTTTTATGTTGTGTTTGATGTCCTTTATTTCTTTTTGTTGGATTTTAATACATATGTAAGAATGAAATGGTTTGTTTGATATGTTATTAAACCCAAACTAATGCTTCCATTAATGACATCTTGCAAACCTCTGACCTATGTATGAAATCATCATCTATGATAACAAGTTTCAAAATTTGTTTTTCCTATTCAAAGGGACAATGAAGTTCTAGTCTATTTATAGATCGGCATGCATTGGTCAGAGAATCCACACGTATTATGTGCAGGGCAATTAACCTCAAAGTAGTGTCTCTGTAAGAACACACTGAAAAATAGTTTTTATTTTTTAGTTTTGTTACTGACATTGGTGTTAATTTTTTAAATTAATATGTTTCTAAGTATCGTAAACTTTTGTACAAGTCTACAATAGAAAAATGTAATATATGCCCTTGGAATTACATAAATAATTTTTTGAGTCTCCATTTTTTTATAGTGCTGCATTTCTTGATATGATGGAATAATTATCTTCTTGAAAATTGAGTTGTTTGAATTGTTTATGGTTTTTATTAGGATATATGTAAAAATAGTTTATGGGTTTGAAAAATTATGTTGTTTTGATACTCATTGTGTATAGACCAAATATTGGGCATGTATTCATTACATGGTAAAATAATCTTGAATCAATGTCTCTACTTAAATCCAACTTTGATAATGTATTTATCTCAATTTTGTTGCTAACAATAATACCATTTTTTTAATAAATACTTTTATTGCTTTCATAAACATTTGTACAAGTCTAAAGGATCTTGTGCATAAGTTAGTGATTAGCAATGTGGAGGTTATTAGGTGAGTTAAGCTCTTAAAATTGTCTTTGCATGACTGTGGTGAGCATAATTTATTTTTTAGTTTTTTTCGTGACATTAATATCATTTTTTTATTAGAATCTTGCTTCATGTCATAAATCTATGTACAAGGCCATAGGGTTGGAATTCATTCTTCTCAAAGCCCTGTTGTGTCATTACAAGATAACATATATCCTATGAATGACACAAATATTTGGTCATGCCTTCATTTTTTATATAATACTTTGTTTTACTGCATTAAATCATTGAATTCTTGTATATAGAGATTTATGAATGGTTTACAACTCCCTTTTCGGGGTTTATGTAAAAATATTTTATGGGTTTGAAACATTGTGTTAATTTGATATCTCGATGTGCATAGAAAATATATTGGGAATGGAGCCAGAGTTAAGATCAAATTAATGTTTATAAATTAATTTGGTGAGAATGTATTTTTTGCTTAATCTTTATTTCTTACATTGATATTAATTTTTTATAATCAAAATGTTTTTCTCATAAAATTGTCTATAGGTATCTAGGGTTGTGATTTCATTCTTGCCAAATCCATGTTTTATTTTTGTCTAGTGTTTTTTCTGACACTAATGCCAATTTATTTTTAATTGAAACATTTTTTCTTATCATAAATGCTTGTACATGTCTACATAATTATGCACATGTGCTAGATATTAAGCATGTAGTGACATTGAATATGATGATCATTTTTTTTGTTATGAGTTTTTTTGGTGACATTGATATCATTTTTCAAATTAATGGATTTATTTTTTAGAAATTTATGTACATTGATATAGGTCAGGATTTATTTCTTCTTAAAACCTTGTTTTTCCATTAGAAGGTAAAAACTATCTCTTAATAACCTAAATAATTGGTTCTGTCTTAATCATTTTATTTTAATACATTGTTTAACAGACTCAAATCATTGGATTCTTTTAAAAAGAGATATGTGAATATTTTATGGCTCTTCTTAGGGTTTGTATAGAAATAAGTTTTTTTATATTATGATTATTTTTGCTACACTAAACAATTGAGGAATTTCAAGTAGTGATTAAAAAAAAATTATTGTTATATTTTTGTTATAAGAGATGCATGCATGATTAATCCTAGATAAATACATGGCATCATTTACTTGGCTTAGAATCTAATACGTGCACGTTTGTTGAGTCAAAAATGTTGGTGTGTGTTAACAAAATAATTTACAAGATGAAATGTCACTAATATATCCCATGTTGGATGGCAAACTATGGTGAAAAAAATATTTTGTAACGTTTCCTAATGAGGATATGATGCCTTTAAAGTTAAATGATTAAATGTATTGATACCATAAATATTTGATTCAATTCTTTGTGTATAAGAAAATGATTTAATTTATAGGGGAGATTTTATTATATATTTACTTATTTATTAGTTCAAACAATTATTATACATGACTATTATATTTTTTAAAATTTGAATCTAATATTATATTATAATTTTTCTTCATTTTTAATGTAGTTCATAATCTTAATGCCACATGTGCTTAACAATTGATATCCTAATACTAATCCATGTAAGTTGATTTTGTATTAACAACTTCTATTGAAATTAATTTATGCATATGGATATAACATAATTAATTATAAATGAATTATTAATATTCATTTGTCCTTAATGGAAATAGAAAATAGGCTAACTTCCCAAGGCCATGGTTATCGATAGCCCATTTTAAATAAAATGACCACGTGTATAATTTTTTTTATCTCACCCATTTAAATTTCTATTTTCTAAATGTTCAATTTACAATCCAAAATGCACACATATCACATTTTATTTCAAAAACAATGAGATACTGAATGCACATGTATATGAACAAATAATTCAATACATGAGGAAAATATAAACAATGTTGGATAACATAAAAATTAACCTAAAGATGGATATTCAAAATGATCCTACCTTTCAAAGTTGGATTCGAGTTTTAAAAAACATCAATACGGAGGGAAAAGGATAGGATTAAAATAAATTATTTCAACAACCTCTTCATTGAAGAAAAACACTCTATAAAATTTATTAGAAATTGTATAATGTTTAAAAAATCTAATAAACACTCAAATTTAGATAGGCACATATGAAATTCATAATGGAGAGAGGAAGATTTCAAAGTAAAAGAATATATTTTCCATAGAAGTACCTCAAGAAGATGGATTTATAGGTCATGAAAGGGAAAAGAATTAGAGATAAGCCATGAATTTGGAGCAAGTACATAATCATCATGATGGTGATAAAAAGAATAGTTAAATAATTTAGTCCCTTACACCTATAAGGGAGAAATGTGACAATAAAATTATGGAAGGTCAATATGAAATACCAAAAGAGATGCTAAAAAGAGAATACAACTTAAGGAATCAAGTTCTAAAGACTCCATTCAAGGACACAACAGGTGAATAAATAAAAGAAATAGAGGAAACCATTAATATCATTGCATGCTTACAAGATATACAAAGAAGAAAGTTTAAAATAACATCAACTAAATAAAAAGAAGAAGGATGAAGTAGACTTGGGATAGAAAAATAAATTCCTAGAAGGGGCTATGCAGCCTCATAATTTTATTCTACCATGTTATATCAATGAATATTGTGCAGGAACAAAACTTAAAGAATAAGAAGAATCTTATGAAGATGAGGTGAGAGTAAGGAATGAGTCAGTTATGTCCTAGATAGGGCAAGAAGGATAACGAAATGATGAAGAGATTTGAAACCTCATGAAGTTTGACATCAATGCTTGGACAAAAATAATAGAGGAGTAGAAGTGAGAAGACCTTTATCTCATAACAACCATGTTGAATTGAAACCCACATGAATTTTAGCCAAATGATCATATAAAAGGTATGGAATATCTTCCATACAATTATTTATTCAATCTCAATAAAGATTTAGTAGCATATGAGATGAACAAATTCATATAAGGGATAACATGTTAGTATGTATCCAAAGTTGATGAAAATATAATAAAAATAAGATAAAAATAAGTCCTTTCAATAATATTTAGTAGTGGGAAAAGAGGATCTTATGTGAAGGTCTTAAGAGGTCATAAGGAGTAGTATAGTGGAGGAAGAATCTCTTTAACACCTTCTCAATGAAATCATACCATTATAAGAGTGCTAAATGCATGTAATTTTAGACTAGAGTAGGTATTTTAGGAACCATTAAGGCTTGAATCTATTAAAGAAATCTTTCAAGGTATATGGTAGTAATGTTAATATTCAATACATAAATGGGAAAAAAGAGACAAGGGGAAGCAAATAAAGGAAGAATCTAATTTGAGAGAATGCATGATGAGTATAAGGATGTAACATTCTCTTAAAAAAATAATGGGACATCAAGAGAGTCAAGGAACTCACCAAGGAATATGAGCATGCAATGTTGGACAAATGAGAAGTGATAAGAAGATGAAGGACAAAATAGAAGGCACTAAGAAAATTTTAGTCAAATAAAAAATATTTATAGCTAAGAAACTAGTCCTTTAAGCCATAACAAACCATATTTTAAACGTAATAATGATGCGAGAAATTGAGAATAGTTTATGGAGTCTTTCTTGGATCATTGTTGTACAGTTGAAGAACATGAAATAAGTCTAAAAATAGACCAAAATTAATTATAAGAACTCATATTTCAGGATGAACATTCTTGCAAAATTATCTTTAGAATATGTAGGTTAGATAAGGGTTAAGAGATCTATGGGAAAATATGGATCAGGGAACTAGATGTTAAAACAAGGGGAGAAAGAGTTGAGCATATAATTGTTTGAAAATGTTCTTAAAATCAAAGTACTTGTGAGTGAGGAGAAAATAAAAGAGATTCTTATCATATACCTTTAATAAGTTAATAAGGTTTTGAGATAGAGGAAGAATGAGGAAGGATAAACTAAGTGAAGGATAAGAATGGAAATTTTGGAGTCCATCATATAAGTCAAGAAGATATAACTAGACATTATAGTTTTTAAATCCTTAGAATCATTGTACTTATTTATTTTTCTTTTTTGTATGTTCTATGTTTTTATCAGATTTCATTAAATTCCCAAGGGATTCAAATTAAAAGTTGTTATTATTTATAAACTATGGTATCATCTCTATTATGTGAATTACAAGATTTGACTCATAGATTAGAGGCTTTAACATGTGCATTACATGGTTTGATTTATGATAGTTTATAGGTTGACCATCAATATTGAAAATCAAATGACTAACTTTTGTTTTCATGACTACCCATCGAAGAATGAGTAGTCAAACCTTATTTTCAAATAATTATTAAATAATTATCACATCTTAATCTAGTTAATTAATTAAATATTATGTGTTTGTGTCTAAATCATGTTATCATAATCTTGTGCTTGTGTGCATGTTTCACCCAAGGAAATATTTTGTATTCTCTGTCCTCACACCTATAAAGTAACTTTAGGGATAAAAATAAATAGACACTTCACTTTATTCATTTTTTTAATGAGAAACATGATGTGGATTTTATCACCAATCACTTGTCATATTTATTAGGTAGGTTAAGGCGTGGATTTCATTACCATAGACTAATCCACACTCAGTGTTCTAGTAGAGTATAGATATAAAGGAATTTTTTCATAAAGCTAAGTTAAATTCCACATAAAGGTTTCCATGAAGTGAGGAGGTCACACTCCAATACTCAAATGTAATAAAAACTTCTTACATGGACTTGGCCTCACATACCATAAGGTATTTAGGAGATGACCTTAGGGAGCCTCATACATCCTGAATTAAGACCATTCAACCAAAAATAAATATCAGTGTAGGGTAAATAAAATATTTTAATATCATTCATGACATAAGGATGTATAGTAAGGGTTAGGAGATGAACCTAGTAACCACTTTATGTAAGTAGATTAGTGGTATATTAGCTAAGTTGATCATCATTGTCTACTAGCATAGAATTTTAATTTTATTGATATTATTTATGTGTGGTTGAGACCCATGTTGTAATCAATCCTTAAACTAAACAATAATTTAATCCAAACCAAGAATCTAGAATTAATCAACATATATACATCCCATTAGACTAAACACGTGTTTTTAAATCTAATCCCTAATAAGTCATAAATTTAAACATATTACATCCAATCTAAACATCACAACCATCTTAGTCCATATAACTTAAATCAACTATCTGCATCATGATAATCCCTTTCACACTTCATAAAAAACCATCAATCTAAACTAAGCATTACAGATTCCTAAAATCCTAATCATGTTTGAAGAACCTATATCCCAATCAACATCATCTTAGTTTTGTAAAATATCCCTTTATATACAAAAAGTACTAATGAAATCCTATTATCTCTTTAACAATTTAACATACCTTATGAATCCTATGATAAACATAATCTACCTAATCCCAAAACACAACAACATTACTTCCTAGTATTTATGTTCAGTCTCCCACACCTCTTGATTGGGACTAAAAAATCACAACACCAATTATTTCTCCCATCTCCATCCATCTAAGGAAAAGCTAGCTTACATCCAAAATTAATCAAATTCTATCAAGCTTATCCATAATCCTATCAAATCAAATGAAATTTATGACCTCCAAACTTCACAATGAAATCAAAATTAATCCAAGAATCAAACCTTATCTAAGACTACCATACAATCCAAGGCAAGATTAACATCACCCTCATCCCACATACTTAAATAACATAACAGCGCCATGAAATTGATATTAAATCAAGGTTGGATAAACTATTATGATGAAGACCTTGGAAATCCTTGGAATATCGAATAAAATCATGGTAGTGATGAATAAAACCATGTAAATACAAAATAACAAGGTCAAAATAACTATAATGATTTGTTGGACACAAAACATGGAAGATTGCAAATGAAATGATACCTTTATAATAATAAGGATGAGATATTATCAAGGTGTATTAAAGTTAGAGTTACATTTCCCCTTAATTTTTGTGATAAACATTTAAATGTTATAGTTAGCAAAAGGAAAACCAACCAATAATGGATTACCCCCAGTCATAATCCACTTAAAGAAGAAGAATCCCATATGGAGTCTATAAATATCGAATGTCTCAAAATTGGAAAAGGGAATTACAAATTATATTACCAAATGGAACATGATCAAAAATAATTTATGTTTGAACAATTAAATCAAATCACTCAACAAGTGGTGGAAAATCAAAGCAATATCCTAAGAAAATACAATAAACACGTCTTGGTGAACTATTCAAAAGCATATTCTTTAAACTCCTAGATATGAATATGATTGTGTTTCATGAAATAAATATATTCAATTAAAATCAAATTAATCTCACATGGTGTCAATAAGAAAAAAAAAATGTGGCTTTCATAAAGTCAAGGGATGCTCCAATAAAAGGAGCATACTAATTTAGAATTATATTACTTGATTGATTAAGATAAAATTAAAATTAAAGAGGAGGAACATTATTCTAAGAATAAATAACTTGGTATGTATCAAGATCCATTTCCAAAGCATGACATAAAAATTCAAATTAGAACCGAGGTCAAATATCCCACACCAATTGTTTTGATTATAGGATAACCCTTTACAACTATGACTCAATGTTTGGTCATGTTAATCACAAAAAAAACATCGTGTTTACACCATTCAAATAAGGTCCAAATCTCCTAAATCCTCCCCCCCCCTCCACCAAAAAATAAAATCTCCCCATGATAAAAATAAAGGCCAACACATATGAATGTGCTCAAACATTTGAACATCCTAATATCAAAATTGAGGGTCAATCATCTAAGTGTATTGTTGCCACACAACATGGTAAGATTATTATTCCTAGGATAGTTCTTAAAATGTGTATATAAATTAAACCTCTATAGGTAAATACCAAATGAGATCCTATGACTACTCCTTGAAGATATTATACCCTAATATAAAAACATGAGGAACCTCCATGTTAAATATCCATAATGTATGTTCTTAAAACATATTCAGTCCATGAATACATCCTTAACAACACCCTATAGGAGGCAATAGTTAATAAAAATAATGATCTTATTGAGTTCCATGTGTTCATTTTCCATATCACATTCACCCAATAGCTCATCTATGACCCATATTGCATGCCTCTAATTGGCCCTAATCACAATAATTTCTTTTATATCAAGGTATTTATTTCAAATCATAAAATCAAACTTACACTTATAAAAAATGGTTATATAGTCATTTTATGTAATATAATTATGATCATATATTATTATAATCTTTGAAAAATAATTATTGTTTTAACCATCATTTCATTAAATTCATATATATTCGAGTGTAGATTAAAACCCGAGACTATTTTTAGTAGATTTTATGGTATAAAATATTGAAATTATATATTTCTATTATTGGATTCTTATTTAGTATATTTTGGTATTAGATATCATATTTTTAAAATTATTATTTAATGTTTTTATGTATTATATATCATATTTCTTGTATTAACTTGAATATTATTGGAATATAGTGTTGAACATACATATTATTGAATTTATTCATTACAAATAAAATAAATGGTTTTGTTGTAAATCATAAAAATAATTAATAATAATAGTATGAGATTTTGATGGAGGACAATAGATATACCTAAAAAAAGGAGTATTTAGAATTATTTCAGAATCTAGAATTCAAGCAGATATATAAATCTTCATTATTTCTTTAGTCTAGACATCTTCTTAGGTATGTTCATCCCTTTTTATCATAGGTAAAAACTTTGGACTATTCTTATTGGATCTTAAAAATATATGTACAATACTACTCAACATATTGAATATAATTTAGATTTTTACATAACAAACTTATACATATATTTTGGTGATTTGATTTCTCTTTGTTTAGACTATCTTCCACACACTTTTAAAATATGTAGCTCTCCATCAAGTGAAACATTGTCCACTACATCATGTCCTATGCCTCATGGTGAAAATCATTGATATCAAAGGAGGATCTCTCATATGTTTGTAAACATGTGAATACAAGAGAAGAGAAAATGATTCCCATTTAGATTTATTGTAGATTATGCATTGATCTGCCCCTTAGCTTCTATAAATTTATGATAGAAGGTTCCCAATGACTTGCTTTGGCATTGGATTTTTAGGGTCGAGTTACTAAATATCAATCAATGAATAAAAACCAACATTAATGATAATCATTAACCAAGATAACCATAATGAGAGGGGTTATTCAAAGTATTATACAAATGTCTAAGGCATCATGGTGCCAGTTAGAATAAAAAATGTTGAGGAACCTCCATGTTAAATATCCATAATGTATGTTCTTAAAACATATTTAGTTCATGAATACATCCTTAACAACACCCTATAGGAGTCAATAGTTAATACAAATAATGATCTTATTGAGTTCCATGTGTTCATTGGCCATATCACATTCACCCAATAGCTCATCTGTGACCCATATTACATGCCTCTAATTGGCCCTAATCACAATAATTGCTTTTATATCAAGGTATTTATTTCAAATCATAAAATAAAACTTACACTTATAAAAAATGGTTATATAGTCATTTTATGTAATATAATTATGATCAAAGGTTTGAGATATTCAGATTCCACATTACCATAATAAATCATCACTATCAAGGCTTACAAGGATATCAAATGACAATCAATAACAACAATTTATCTTCCTATTATGGTAGGTCTAGTCACTCATAAAACAATAATTCATTTGGTGTATTTTGAGTTTCCTTACAAAATAATTTTTGGATACCCTTGGATCCATTAAATACAAGTTCTTTCATCCCCTCTCCATTGATGTCTCAAATTTACTCATTATGGCATGGAAGTCACTATCATTAGTGATCTAAAACCCTATCAATATTGAAAAATATTGAGGGAAAAATATCATGATATTATTTATAGTCCTAACACCAAGGGAACTTCTATTAAAGACAAAACCCAATATCATATCCATCTAGATGAGTACCCATCTACTTCCACAAATATACCTATCATTTATCACATCAAAATAATTATCAAAGGATAAGGTGAATATGAATATCATACCTTCCATGTTGGAGATCTCCCTGTGTCACCACATAGTTATGGATGACCAATCATGAAGGAAGTAAAATTGACATCCCATCAATTAAATAAGACAACCTTTGTAAAATTTGACATCTTAGTACAAGAAAAATATTGAAATATCATATGATTATTGATTATTAGATGATGGTATTGCATCCATAGTCTAGCATCTAGAGTATCCTGAATCAAATGAAAAGTGCAAAAACATGAACCATCAAGGAAAAAGATTGGGAATTCATGAAAAGTTTATTCTAGATCCCATAAAATTAAAATATGATCGGTGTATTATGACTTGCGATACAAACCACTAGGTGGTGACCCATATGACATCATTTTTTATTCTTCCATAGTTTTTTAGGAATCCTAATCTAGTGAAGATGTTTAAATATGATTCATTCACCACCTTTAAGAGGACGTTTCTTCCCCTAACCTTTTCACTGGCACAATCATCCTTTCCATCAACCTTTACCTCTAATGCCCTCACCTCAATGACCAAGACTAGTAAGAGGAACCATATTTTGATTTATTTCAAAATGATAAATTAAAATCTAAGTTCATGGGGCTCCACAATCATCTATAATATGTTGTTTATAAAAAAAGGTTTGATGTTAAGATATATGCATGTGCATAATTTGGGGAACAAGTAGAATTACATAGTCAAGAAAAATAACAAATAAAATTAAAAAAATCAAAATATGGAATCCTATAGTGAAGACCTATTTGATGCACTAGAAGATGAAATAAAATATCTAAAAAAATAAAAAATAAAAATAAAAATGTGTCTATTGGTGAAAACCTCTCTGAGGTGAAAATGGATGTGAAATTATGTTTTCCTCCTAAGTGACATTGAAACAACTAATCGCACCCAAATAGTTAAACTAAATTAATCTCTTAGTCCTAAATAACAATGAAACAGTAATTTTCTACTTGAGGAATTTTTAGATATCATGCAATCATCATAATAATGTCAACTTTGTCCTACCCCAACATACATTTAAGATGAATCACCATCATTAGTCAAACAAACCATTGATGTTATTATTGGAACATAAGACACACTAAGGATAATAAAACCTAGGGCCACCCTAACTATTGTATAATGAGAGATCCTTATAGATATTGTAAAATAATTCATTAACATCTTTCCCTGATCTTATGAAAACATGCACAACCTAGATCCTTCTTTGATCATCCATAATATTTTCATCCATTTAGATTCCAAGTGTATAATGTAGAAACTCCACAAAAGGCATACTAAATTAGCATTCATGGTGATGTAATAATTACATATTTTCCTAGATGTTAGGTTCATATACTCTATTAACTATTAAAATTGGATATAAAACATCATCCCTATAAGTAAACCTTAGGTTGGAATTCAAATCTACATATACTTTAGACAAATCAATAAGTTATACCATATGGATGAATTCCTTCTTCCCAAAATAGGGATGCTTGTGGAATAAAAAACCATCTATGATTTTTTATTACTCATCCAAATTGTGTCATAAGTTCAACATAAGACAACTTTCACCACTTTGTGGGGAAATTTATGCTACCAAGTCATGCAATTTTCCTTAAATAACACTATTGTGACTTATGAAAGTGTTATGACAATAGTATTCCATAACATGATTCATGATATCATTGAATATTATGTTGATGACATATTTGGAAAATAAAGAATAAGGCTAGAACATCATACAGTTGTTAAGAGGATCTTTGAGTGATTAAGGGAGTATATAGTCTAGATAAAATCTAAGAAAATGTATCTTTGGTATCACATAAAGAAAACCTTTTAGAATCATTATATCTAAATAAGGCATATAAGTTGACCCTATCTATTCCTGTCTCTTTTACCTATCAAACAAAAAACAAGGCATATAAGTCAACCCTATAAATGTCAAATTAATCAATAAAATACCTGCACCTCATAATCTCAAGAAATTTAGAATCCTATAAGGGAACTTCAAGAAATCCACCATTTTATATCTGAGGTGGTTGACAATGTCAACTATTCACACAACTATTAAATAAAGGGAAAAAATCACAAGAATCAATAATTCAAGAAATCCTTTAAAAATATTTAGCAATAAATATTAAATCCTCTAATTTTAGCTCTAGCAACATTGGGAAAACTATTATTTTTATACATATTATCTACTCAATGTGTATTGGGAACTCTTCTAGATCAACATGATAAATAAATAAAATACCATGTTATATATTATCTCAAAATAACATTGGTATCATATGAGATTGATTAATCTCATGTCATAAAATTCATTACTAGTAGTCATATTATGCATCTCAAAAGCTCTATCATTATATGTTGAACAACAAAACTAAACTCAATGCCAAAATTTGCCATTTGAAATATTTGTTATCAAAATCAGCCCTAATAGGAAGAATGGAAAAATGGTTCATGATCTTAAGTGAATTTGAAATTGAATATGTAAATCAAAAGGAAAACAAAGGACATGTATTATCATTTCAGTTTGTAGAATTCCTTTTTTTGATACTCAACTATTGATCACATGTTTTTCAAAAGAATCAATCCTAATTATAGATGATTTACAAATATGGAATTTCTACTTTAATGTATCCTTAACTACTCATGGCGTAGGAGCTAAATATTTATTACACATCAAGGAGATATAATATCAAATGTCATGGACATCAATTTTATTTGCACAAATAATATATTTTAATATGTAGATGTTATCATTGAGCTTAAGCTTGCTCGTCAAAGGAGCATTCAACATATTATATTTTATTGTGCCTCCCACCTCATTATCAAATAATTAAATGATGATTATCATACAAAGGATGATAATATCCACTCATAAAAATTCATGGTTGATGAATTAAATAAGTATTTACAACATATCAAATAAGAATAGATCCTATGAAATAGAAATAAATGAATGGATGCAATTGCTATAATTGGCTCTTTGTTTGAAATGTCCCCAAATAGTAATATAAATTTTTGGTCAAACACCTATCAATCATAACTCATGAGATTCATGAATCATAAATAGTCTATTAAATTGATGGTCTTAGTCCACTTGAACATCAAGATGTTTAAAATTATCTTCATGTCAACATCCTTCCACCAAACCTTAATTGGAATCTCCCAAATCAGTCATATGAATAGCCTCATGTTTTACCATCCTTCATAGCATGCTATATCTAGATGATATGAGGATACCAAGTTGAGATGTTTCAACTAAAATAAGGCTAAATTTATATCAAGGATGTTCATGATGGTATTTGTGGGTCACATACTAGTGGGTTGTTCTAGCCAAGAATTTCCTCAAAATTTGTTAATAGTATCTGACTATGGACCATGACACATGTCTATATCTGAGGAAATGTGTAACATGTTATAAACATGGAGACATCATTCATGATCCATCATAGGTATCATAATCTCTCACTAATCTATGGCCTTTTTTCCCAAGGAATCTTATTGGAAAGATTAATCCCTCTTCATTAGATGGTCACAATCATATCATAATAACTAAAAAGTAATTCACTATGTGGGTGGAATCTATGCCTCTCACCTATAATACTGATAATAAAATGTAAAAGTTTATCTTTAATGATATCATTTATAACCATGGTATCCCATCTATCATCATCTTTGACAATGTAAAATACTTCAAGAATAGATATGTCAATACCCTTTGTAAGCACTTCCATGTTTGACATAAGTAGTCCACACATTATTACCCTCAGGGTAATAACCTAGCCAAGGAAACTAGTAAACCTAAAATAAAAATTATCAAAAAAAATTTCAATGATGCTTGTTTTGATTGTAATCAACAATTTTATCGCACACTTTGGACACACCACACAAGTATCCATACTCCAATTAGAACCACTACCTACTCATTGGTGTTTGGAATTGAATCATCTTTCCAACCAAGATTGATTTGACTTTTGTGTACATCACATTACAAAGACTCATTAATTAATTAGAATACAGGGTTGCATGACTTCAGGAACTAGAACTCTTAAATTAAAAATTTCTTAATGTCTTGAATCACCTAAAGTCCTATCAGAAAAACTACAAAATAAGTATATAAAGAGAGATAGGACACATCATTTTAAATTTTTTTATTTATTCCTCATGGAGAATCAAAGGAAAAAAATGTACATAGAGAAAAGAAAGGAAAGTTTGAGAAAATTTGGCTTGTGTCCTATGTTATCTTCACCAAATATGGTTCAATAGATGAAAAAATAGCTACATGAGATTTCCAAGAGATGGATGAAATAAATAATATCATGAATCTAAAAAAGTTTTACACTTGAGTAATATTTATACTATTTCATCAATAAAATGAACAAAAACTACATTCATCCAATGGAGAAAATGATTTTTATGGTGCCTTGGGCAAGTACAATGATGAAAATCCATCTCTGACATCACTTGTAAAATACATTTTCAACAATTATCTCACATTACATACCTTATATATTAGGGTAAAAAGAACTTCCCATATTTGTTTCATCATATTTATCTTAGTCACACCTATCATATGTTATTGTATCTGTCACCTTTCCCGTTTCTTATCTTTGACCTTGGTTAAATTGGTTT
>JARHVA010011064.1:60000-85000 GCA_037957365.1 Torreya grandis
TAGACTTATCGCTCTTTTTGTTAGAGTAAAATCAAGAAAACAAAACAACCAAATCCCTAGCAATCAATTAATCATATCAAAAGATATTAATTTCCACCATTAAAATGATCAATCAATCAATCATCCAGGTTCACAACTCTCCATGACATGCATCCATTCCTAGGATATGTCTAAATCTCAGAGCTTCACTCATCACCGAATTTTTTAGTTTCCTCATTTGACTAAGACATGTGTAAAACTATAGCTTTATTATCCTTCACTCCATCACATATGTATTTTCTAAGAGTATAATCAAATATTCAGCAAATTATATCTCATTAATTACAATCATTACATCAGATCAATAATTTCCATCATATCAACTATATCTATCACATCTATTGCATATATCACCTCCATTCTAATCTCTTTTTATTTTATCCATCCATCCCACCCCTTTATTTCTATTAAGTGGTCACCCATATTGTTCCTCCCTACATGACCCCTCATGTTTAGATAAACCATTATAACTAACACATTATTTTATCATGCATCATTTTTCATATTTTAAAATCCATTACTCTATTAAGTCATAATGTCATTTTAAGGAGGGAAAAATATATACATATAAAATTTTCCACTTCATTATTTAACATCATCACACACTAACATGTTCATCTAATAACATCACTATCCCACATTCACATTACATAACTTCTATCATACTAACCTTATTCCTCATAGCATTAGCCTTTACACTAATTAATTAATCTTATTATCATTCTGTCACATCCACTATTCACATGTATACAATAACTATGAATTTAATATTCTTCCCCAACTACCACCTCTAAAGCCAATAAAAATCACATTATAAACCCCCATATAAATATCCACTTAATATTCATTAAATACCCTATCTAACTCTATAAATTTCCATCCTTCCTTGAGCCTTACGCCACCCTTCCTAGAGTTTTCCATAAATTTATAATTAATAACATGCAATCACCAAATCCTCTCACCCAACATCAACAATTGATTTTCATCATATTTATCCAATTCTCCACTATTCATTTCTCTAAATGGATATATAAATTAATATTTATGCCTCCATAGAAGCCATATTTTAGTAAATAAATTAAATAACATTTCTATTCTAATAAACTATCGATAAATTCAAGCATATATATGCAAAATTGATGATAAAATATTGAGCCAACAAGAGCAACCAAAATACATTGTCAATCGTTTAGCTTTTCAAGTCCATTTTGGAGCACATATACAATGTTAAGGGGGAAGAATTAATTTTAAAGTGCGAGGTATAATATTTTTTGTTTTTTTTTCATTTAGTTTGATTTTGGATTTTGGTTCTTTTATCTCAATATGAGGTTTTGTAATTATAATATAGCGTGGGTATTTTTATTATGCATTTCATTATTCCTAGTATGATACTCTAAATTATTATTGCATCACATTAAAATATTTTATTTTTTGTAGTTTTGAAACATAGAATCAACAAAAAATAAATGATAAGTAAATGATTCAAAAATATTAGAGTTAGAAAATGATCTGAATAATGCAAAAAATGTGTCAATGTGAAAATATGCATTGGAAATGATTGCATTGACAAGAAAAGCAAAAATTCCACCATTGTAAGTATGTTTGTCTCTAAAAAACTTGTAGGAATATAAATAGTATGTATATAAAATATCTTACATTCTCGTTTCATTAAATATACACTGATAATTATATGTGGTATGCATAAACAATATAGGTGGGGAACATAAATATTTTGCATGAACAAACAATAATCTAAATATTGAAACTGAGAGAAATGTCTAAAATTTGGAAAGATTAAGGATCTATGTACTCTTTTCTTAATTTATAGGTTAAACATTGAACTAGAAAATAACTTCCAAAGTGGGATAGTAATGGTATATTTTCCTATCCCTAACAGGTCAATTCTATCCTTGATATAAAATGACATTTTTTCTATGCATACTATGAAAATGGATAAATGAAAAAAATAT
Source organism: Torreya grandis (assembly GCA_037957365.1). Taxonomy (NCBI): domain Eukaryota; kingdom Viridiplantae; phylum Streptophyta; class Pinopsida; order Cupressales; family Taxaceae; genus Torreya; species Torreya grandis. The sequence goes on from JARHVA010011064.1 coordinate 62,010, forward strand.
AAAAAATGACCATTATTTTAGAATTTTTATGTATGGAAGGTGAAAACAAAGATCTGAGATTCTAAAAATTTAATAATATCCAATGGTTTTGAATAATTGATTAAATCAATTGCATGTGTAACAAATAGCAAAACATGATGGAACAGTGAAGAATCTATATATAATCAAATTATGCTAATCAAAATAGAAAATATAAATTTAATGGGATACCTTTGTGTAAGTCATGTATCATGTCATGTACCCCTTTCTGACATGAGCACACTTATAATCCTTAGCCTTGAAAAATAATGAAAAATTGGAGTGTCAGGGGCCCACTTGAAGAATATTTAATGAAAAAGATACTTTATGAACTCTAATTTGCAATTGAGTTATAAAAATTACCTTGTTATTATAATTTTACATAAGATATGGATTTATTGGAGGGTCATGGGTACCCATGGTGTAAAGGGGAATTATAAGGATTCCCTTCTAAATTTTGAAAAGGAGGTTTTCCCTCTGAATTTGGGTGCTTCATACGATAAATTAGTTATATAAGGAAAGTGAGGGTTCCATTTAAAGCTTATACATTTTTATGATATTGAAGTTTTGCTCATGTATGTTAATATTGGCCATAGAATTTTGAGGATGTAAACCCTCAAGGTGTATTGAGGTGTGAAGACAAAACCTTTCATATATTTGTTATGAGTAGATCTACATCAAGGGTTATAAATTAGGTTTCATCTTTTGTTATTTGAAAGGTGGTTTGTCATTGGAATATATTTATAGGTTATTATGTCTTGGAGGAGTGAAAATTTACATATTACGGTTGAGGACCCCATTTGTGGGCTACACTACAAGGGATAAACCTTATCCTAGGGTTTATGGATTTTTGCTAATTTATTCCAGCTAGTGAGATTGGAATTAGGAGATCATTTGAGGCTTTTGAGTTGCCAAAATGGTTCTTAAATTTATAAGAGTAATTACAATAATCATTATTATATTTTTTTTGATATTTATCACATTTATTGGAGGTCATTTGGTGATAAAATTAAATATTATAAATTTTGATTTTATTGTAATTAAGTATACACTTGGGGGATTCACCTTAGGGAATTTATGTGGGGATTGTTGGGTAATTTTAGTCCCTTAATATTAGAAACATAATAATATATTTATTTATTTATTTTTTAATTTTTTAAAATTAATTTAAGTGGATTTTTCATTGATTTGAGGGTGAAACAAGGCCTCATTTTTTTGTTTAATTAATGATGTAATATTTTGAATTTTAGTGATTTGGTATGGCTTAGATTCTGGTTTATTGGGAGCCTTATTCAATGATGAACTAATGATTTTTTGGATGCTGCATTTTATATATTTATTTCTATAATTGAGCAGGGTTGGTGTGTGGAAAAGGGCATGAAAGTTCAACTTGGGTGGCACTAGGGGTTGGAGGTTGAGACCTTCCTTATTTAGCTTTTTTTTTTGGTGATGAGATCCATTGGTGGCTAAAGATCATAAGGTATTTATTGGAAAACATTAAAAGTGGTTTGAATTATTTATTTTAATATTAAGTCACATTTATAGTAGCAAGGGTTTACTTATTTATATTTAAAAAAAAAATTAGACGTATTTCAGATTTAATAGGGCTTGCTTAGAAACCATTATTTTATTGATTTATACCAAATTAGGGACATTACAATGGTATTAGATACATATATTGGCTACTTGTGGGAATTGTATAGGATTGCTACATGAGTGGTCATAAAGAAGTAAGTTATTACCTAAATAACAACAAGAGAGGCTCATGGAACCAACACACAAAATAACAAGTGAGGGCTGACATGGATCTATTGGAGACAAAGAGTGAGAAGGTATAGAGAAGTAGAGGATAGAGATTTGAGTTATTCACAATCATATAAGAGGATTATGATAGTGATATATTGGTTCATCTATGTTATGAGTGAGATGAGTGGCTTTAATCCCCTCAATGGAGATAACAGTAACTTAAGGAACTACCCTAACACACATATGCCCCCTTGGGGAATCGAGAACCTAAATGTAGGACCACCCAGCCTATATTTATTTATAGAGAGGATCTCTTATCATATATTTAGGGTTTTCCTAAACCACTTGGTGAGTTTGAGGGAGATATGTATGAGTATTCTACTACATTTGCTATAGTATTGGGTGTTATGGGTTTTTTTGAGTATTCATCTTAGAAATGGGGGAAGAGTGAGACTAGGATTCATTAGAGACATATGTGAGGCTATGGATATATACAACATGTGTTGGGTAAATTATATATTTTCATTTTTAATGGATAACTTAGGAGTTTGGTGAGGGTATTGATTCAGAAAGTAGATACTTTATTTACACTATGACCCATGGTAGAGAAAGAGACAATTTAGTTTACCAATTTTTAATTTAGAGGAAGAAACATAGGAGTGGTGGTATCATGGATTGATTACATAATTTTATCAACACATAAATACATATGGTGAGTTTAGTAAGAGACTCTTATAGATATTTGATAGGGCATATACAAAACATCAATTCTACAATTTGGCTCAATTAATGTAAAAGGTCTTAATAGATGAGTATTTTTATAATTTTTAACAACTTTTAGTCATGGTAATTAATTTTTTTAGATATGAGTTTTGTGTTTTTATTCATAGAGGGATTGGTTGAACCTTTAAAAGGGTTGGTCAATAAATTTGACCCACCAACATTGAAAGATGGCATCTAAAAGTTTGATGATTTGGAGTCTTATAGTCCAAGGGGAAGATTTATACCTTTAGGGAATCCAAAAGTTACCTTTTTACCACCTAAAATATAGCATAGATGTTGTGGGTTGGCATAGACAATGGGTAACCATACAGGGCCTTTGATATTTGTTCATGAGGGTCCATTCATTAGATGAACACAAATGGGTTTGGGATAATAGGAGGTACCAAGTATTACATATGAAGTGAGGAATGAATTGAGGAAGAAGGGTCTTTATTTCACTTTAAATTACCCTTGGGAGAGGGTGAACCATTTTCATTTAAAGGGATATGTACATTACATAGAGGTGTTTTACAATGAGGAAGAATTAGGGGCAGCCACCTATGAAGATGGGATTTAAAGATCTAAGAAGAGGATTTGAATGGCACATTCGAATCTCTTTAAGTATCTCTTAAATATTATCCATTTATATTCAATATATCATTGAAATATAAACAAATCACTATACTCATTGATAGTGGGGTAACCCAAAACTTCATGGATAAATGACTTATGGCATCATGTGGCCTACAACCGATGGAGTTTAAAGGATTTAGAATAACTCTGGTGGATGGTTTCACAATTCCTTGTACTACCAAGGTTCCAAATTTGAATCTATATTTGGAGAGGCATATGGTAAAAGATTATTTATATATATTAGGCTTTGTGGAGACTAATGCGGTTCTTGGCATATAATGTTTACATTCCCTTGGTGAGTATACATAAAACATCAAATTATGTAATTAAAATTCAAGGTGGAAGATAAGGATATTATTGTAAATGGCCTATGTGATCAAACACCACTCCTACCTTCATAAAATAGTATGGTATGGCATCTTTATATGATTTTGAGAGAATAGGAAGGATGGAATGAATAAGAGGCTACAAATTTTTATCATAGGAAGCCAATAACATCAAGGTAAATTTGGTATTATACCTAGTTGGTGAGTATGAATAATTATGAGTCTTATGGTATATGGATAGGAGAAGTGGTTAGAATACTTCATTTTCAAAAACAACCCCTAATATTCTAAGGGAAACACCCTATGCAAAGGTTTATAGGTGATTTTGGATGTATGTATGAGGGATTCATCCACCTCTTGGATTGAACAAGATATCAAGTGGTGGAAAATAGGTAGAATGGTATATTATTGAAGGATTTTTGGACCCAAGATCACTTAGAAAATTATGAGTTTGATTTGCTACATGCACCACCTTCATCCTTCACACAACTCAATTTTTTGTCATGCTACAGCCAAAGGTAAACTCTCAAAATACATATGTAATAAAAAAAAAATTAGTTAGAAAGATAATTCCATCCCCCTATTTAAGTCAATTTATTTTAAATTTGGATCATACTAAAGACCAAATTCAAAGAGATAAGTGCACAAACTAAGTTTGAATTTTGTCTCTCGAAAAAAGTTAAGTTATGGATGTAGGTAAAATTGCATCATGAGGGTGGGAAATCTATTTTTATAATCACTAGATAATTATAGTAATGCATATGATTAGAACACTTCTTTCATAACCCAAGGTAGGAGAACACAAGTAAGATGCAACACTCTTTCATTGATGAAATAAAGCTTTGGTTTGAATCACATTGTCTTCCATATTTGTTGTAAGAGGGAAATATTTTTCGTACATTAGGAAGCCCATATAATATGGTTTGTAGGCCTAAAACACCTCCTTCCAAGGTATGTTTCCAAAAAGGTCCATTTTTTGTCCTCTTTTTACAAGTTTTAATGGGTTTGAAATGGTATAGAGGAAATCCCAAGAAGTTGTTGAATATTTCTCAAGATAGTATGCATATAATAAGGGCAATTTAGAATGATCCTTATGTATGGTGCATTAGGGTGTCACCTTTTAGTTGTATTTATTTTGGAAAAAATTAGAAATCAAGAATTTATACTAGGGTACTTTAGTGTCTATTGGAGGTATATGTGAGAAAGACTTCCTCAAATTCAACTTGGTATTATATAGGTTGACATTATGGTGACATAAGAGGTCAATTGAAGTTTAAGATTACACTTTTAGGGCTTGGTAGCATCCCTCAAAATATAGGTGCAACAAGGTGAGATTTCAGTTTGAATTTTTCCCTCTGTGGGAAGTAATGAAAGGTGGGGTTTGCATTGTAAAGAATTTTGGAACAACCATGTGGATATTATAATTGATTGGGGACAAGAAATTTTGGGTGAGGAGTAATGCCATGCCCCTCTTTTTGACATGAGCACACTTGGAATCCTTAGCCTTAAGTTTTTCCCAAAAGGCTAAGGAAAATAATAAATGGGAACGCTAGGGTCCCACTTGAAGAAAAATTAATGAAAAAGGCAGGTTATAAATTTTAATTTGTACTTGAGCTATGAAAATTACCTTGTTGTCCTAATTTCACTTAATTTGGGGTTTTTTAGAGGGTCACAAGAAACCATGGTCTAAAAGGGGAATTATACGGATGCTCTTTTAAATTTTTAAAATGAGGCTTTCCCTCCTAATTTGAGCACTCTTTTTGGAGCATTGACTATAAAATGAAATTGAGGGTTTTATTTGAACGTTATGCATTTTTATGATATTAAATATTTACTCAAGTATGCCAAGATTTCCATAACATTTTTAGGATATAAACCTTAAGGTGTATGGAGGTGTGAAGATGAAACTCTTCATATCTTTATTATGAGTAGTTCTACATCAAAGGCTGTAATTTGTGGTTCATCATTTATCATTGAAAAGGTCAAAGGTATTTTGAACCTATTTATTGATTATTGGGTCCTAGAGGAATGGTTATTTGGATTCTAGGGTTGAATTCCCCCTTTGTGGGATGCACTATAAGGGATAAACCCTCTCTTAGGTTTTGTATATTTCTATTGATTTATTTAGACAAGACGATTAGAAATGGGAGATTATTTAAGACCTTTGAGTGGTAAAATCAGCACCTAAATTTATTATTATTATTATTATTATTATTATTATTATTATTATTATTATTATTATTATTATTTTATAATATTTTTCATATTTGTTGGAGGTCATCTACAGACCAAATTAAATATTATAATTTATAATTTTATTGTAATTATTTATGTACTTGGGATATTCACCTTGGAGAATTTATGTAGGGTTTATAGGGTATTTTTAGACCCTAAATATTATACAAATAATAATATAGTTGTTTCAATTTTTGAAATTCAATTTTAGTGAATTTTGTATCAATTTGTGGGTGAAACAAGGTTTGATTTTTGACTTAATTAACATTGTAATAATTTAAAATTTGGAAACTTTGTATGGATTAGATTTTGGCTTATTGGTACCCTTATTCAAGGATGAACTAATGTTGTTTTGGATGATACATTTTATAAAATTTTGTCTAGAATTGACCAGGGTTTGAGTAGGGTTGGTGTGTGGTGAAGGGCATCGAAGTTCAGCTTGGGTGGTGCTAGGGTTTGGAGGTTGAGACCTTCCATCTTCAACATTTTCCTTCTTGGAGATGAGAGCCATTGGCAATTAAAGATAATAAGGTATTTATTTTTTTATTTTCATACTGGTATGGAGTCATCATTTTTAATTTTGAGGTGCATTTAATGTAGTAAGGGTTCGTTAGTTTATATTCAAAAAAATTAGATTTATTTTAGATTTGATAGGGTTTGTTGGAAACCCCCCCCCTCTTTTTTATTTATCCTAAATTGGGAGCATTGCATATCATGTGTATATAACCATTAATTATATTACATTTTCATCTTGCATATGAGTTATGTCATTCCAATAATATTATGCATAATAATTATGATGGTTATAATGATCTCCTTCATTCTAAAAGTATGGTGTGCCATTCTTGTATTCTTTTATTTTTGTATATGTAAAACCAAATACCCCATATGATGGTAGTGAACATTTATTTCCATATGTGTTATGTTATGTGCTTTAAAAAAATGTTAGTTGTCTTTGGTTGAGATATATTTTTTTTTGTGTGTTCTTGATTTACATATTTGTTTTCTCTTGAAATTGTAATCATTGGACTTTCAAGCCTAAATGTAACATGGTGATGATCTTTACCCAATGTTCTCACATTTTCACTCATTCATGATATTCATATTTTTTCATTTACATTCATTTAATTTATTGTCAATTTGAAATATAACAAAACATGTTTTTGTTCTAGGTGTTATTAGAATCTCAATGGATCTAGTGCATCAATAAGGCTAAGAAAGATTAGCTAAGTGTTTCATTTCATACTAAAGATATTGGAGAAGTGTCATGATACATATATTAACTTCAAAAAAGGATGTAATCTCAACATTAGTTCTTTTCTTTTTCCATCTATGTAAGGACAAATAACCAAAGGGTCTATTTATGATGATTTTTTTTTCATTTATTCCTTTCAAACCATAATTGCAGCAATACATTTTTTAGGTGTATCTTTTTTTTATCCTATTTTTTTAGAAACCCTATTTTATGAATGTTTTTTTTTTGCTTATCTTGATTTTGTTTTCCAAATTCTACTTTAAAAATTGCTCTTTCTCTTTTAATATTTTATATTTTATAACTTTTCTTGGTGTATATTTTGTAACCTTTCTTTCTTCTTATGAATTTGTTCTTTTAATAACATTTATTTATCAAAATTATAGCTTTTTAACCTTTACTTTTCAAACTATTCCTTTTGTAATGTTGTTTTTCATCTTATTCCTTTTTTAATTTTTGTTTTCGTATTGTTACTTTTCAATATTTTATTAATTTTTTCCTTTTACTTTACATTATGTGTTCCTTAGGAGATGAAATTATATTATGATGTACATTCTTTATCAATGTATCTATTACAGGGTCACCACTATCAATTATTTATTCTAGTTTATCTCTTAAAGCCTAATAATTGTATGTATGATGCCCATGCATTTTATGTTATATAAAATAGTATTATTAACTCATTAGAGGATAAATAAAGCATAATGTAATCAAATAATTTCAAATAATTTATTTTATAATCTCACTTTAACTCTTGTTATCCTTTTATATTTTGAAGCATTCGTTTTAGATGTATGTTTTTACTGAGGCTCAAGATAGCTATATGAAGATGAAAATACATGATTAATACTAGCATACTTTTGAGTCTTTATATATTTTTTGTTACTTTGAAGTGATATGTTATTTCAAATGAAAATTTATTTTTATTTTTACATAACATATATTAATTTTTTCATACTACTATTTTGATCTTATAACAAGTCAGCAACATAAAATCTAGGTACTTTTGATTTAATATGCATACGATGATGATCAAGAGGATGTGTGAGGGGTGAAGGGTGTTAAATAATGGCATGTGGTTTACCTTCATTTGAATGTATAGGGTGGGTAAACTTACCACTTTAGATAGTGACACCATGGACCCTATTATATGTAAAGTATCTATCACAATCTTGAGGAAGGACAATAGAAGTAATCAAATGATTTAAATATGCAATTTGTCATCTATTACTAACTTTCAAAAACTATGATTACATGTTCTTAGTATTGGTAAAAATTGTTTTTGAAAAGGGACCCTATCCAAAATAATAAATAACTAGGCATAGAAAACACATCTAGATGGAGAAACAAAGCTTGTGAAAAAGGATGAAATGTAGCCTAAAATAATAAAATAGTAACAAAAACAACCACACATTATCTAGAGAACAAAGAGACAAAGAAAATATGATCCATGTAATACATTTTATTTTTGAGATCTAAGGAGTCATTTTCAAAGTATACATTTCTTTCTTACCTTTATTTTTCTTTTATTACACACAATGGTTCAATATTTTCCTTCCACTAAGTTTGGTATAATTGGTATGGAAATTTCAAGTTAATCAGTTATTTTAGTTAATGCTGAAAGAATATTTTTTGACATTTATTATCATTTTGAGATGGTGGATTGTATAGTATTTAAAAGGTTATGACCCATATCATTATCCTTTGAATCAATTGTGTAACTTACTAAATATGGTTTCTACCCTTACAAGGTGTGAAATTCTATTGGATGTATGCTTAGATATTCCATTTTCATTTCTAGAATCAGATCAAGAGCCATGCTACTTAATTCACTTTCTGCTGAAGCTTGTATAATAAAATGTTTAGGGCCAACTTCATTTCACTAGGAATTTTTCTTTTTTATGTTTGAGGGAAGGACAATCATTAATGAAATGGCTAGTTTGGAAACATCTAAGGCATCTGAAGGGTTGACCTTCATAGTCTAGTGGTTTCACCTAGACTATTTTTCACTTTTAGTTCTATTTGTGTAGGTAAATCTTTAGTGATATCAACATTGACTAAAATTCTATCATAAATTGAATGAATCCCTTCTAGGGTTTTGGGATCAACATCCCAAAATTCTCTAATAGATTTCACTATGGTTTCTAAAATCAAATGCTCCTAAAATTGAAGATGTAGATTGGGTAGCATAATCCAAATAGGTTTTGAATTTAAAATTTCAATATATGGGTTGAAATCAATGTGCCATGACTTAGCCATAAGTAAATAATATCCCCATTCCCAATGGAATTCATTAAAAACTACATGTTTATTTATAGATAAATGAAAACTCACCATATATATACCTTTCAAATAGGGACAAATTTTAATCTTAATAATAACCTTATCCTTCCATTCCTTCAAAATCCATTCATAGAGTAGGGACAAACTCAACCAAAATCCTGCAATCTAGTAGATCATTCCATGGGTGAACATTTGTTCTTCATTTTTCTATGAATGTCAGTTTATCTTCATAAAAAGTGATACTTGAAATAGATTTAGCAATAGCTAAAAGCTGACTCAAACGTTTTCTAGAAAAAATGTTTGTAAATGAGGGTGGACATAGGCCATTGAGTAGAGTCTCCCCTATTGTGGCTATTCCTATTATAAGTAGGGTCACTTGAGTTGTTTTAGGTCAGCTACATATTGATTTAAATGTAATTGATCCAAATGTAAGGGTCATATTTGCTTCCTTCCTATCTTTTCCAACTATTATCGATGACCTCCCTACTTCATCCACTAAAAAACTAGTCACCATCTCCACTAGAATTTTGAAGTGATTAGGGTTAGGTTTTAGATCTTTGCACATGTTTTAGAACAAGAGGGTGTTGACTACAAGTTGCAATAATTAGAATTGAGCAATAATTGAGGTTACAGTGTAGGCCTTATAACATTTTGAATATATGATTATTATTTTTCTAATTTCATACTTGAGTTTCCAATTTGTTGTTATTATCAAAGCAAGTGTCTTATCATTTGATTGAGATAATTAAAAAAAAATGCTCATTCAATATGTCCATATTATTAGAGAATTGGAAAATAAGTAAGAAAAATACAAAATGTAAGATCCTTAAAAAATTAAAACATTTTTGTACAACTATTAGTAAATTCCCCTTAAATCCAAGGTTAAAATATGGTTTTTTCATTTTTGAATATATAATCTAAGGTCAAAATAAGGTTTTTTAACATCAATGATTGTATTCAATATTAAAATCAAATTATTTTAATGTTAGATTTAGATCTAAGGTCAAAATAAAATTCTAGTGTTATCTAATGTTAAATAATTTATCTAGACCCTGTGAATATTTTTAAAAGTAATTCTAAAATTAAAAAGTGGGTTCACCAATATGTTTAATCAAAATTAATATAACTGAATGGAATGTATCAAAATGTTGTAAACTAACTTACAAGTAGAATGAAAATAAAATATTGAACTTAACAAAGTGTAAATGATTGGAAGAATGATAATTTTGAATTGAAAAGATAAATTTCATTATTTCTACTCCAAATCTGACAATGTTGACTAAAAAATGGCTGAAAGAAGAAATTAAGAAAATAGTCTATAAGTGCCCAAAGTGGAAGCTAATACTAAGTAAGGACAAATTCAATCAACTTGAGAAATTAATGATTCCCATTATTATCCCATTTGGTCAATATTACATTTTTCTAAATATCAAGAATTCAAGGCATTCTCACTTGCAATATCTTAAGTAAGTTATGGATTTGCATATTTTACCTTTAGAAGTGTGTGGAAAACATATTAATAGTTTTTTCAAGGTTAAACCCATAATAGGGTTTTGAAATGATTGAGAACATTCAAAAAGAAAAAGGAAACATATGATTAGGATGAGATGACCCCAATCACCCCAATGTTGATTGAAGGTTGCCTATGTATCCAATATTCTAAAGAGGGAATCAAGACCATGTATTTTTCCCACATAGAATTCTTTATGTAATCATGCACCTTTCAATATATGAATGAATTTGGGGATGCTTTGAATACTTGATCATTCTTTTCTTTGATCTAAATAAAACAAAGACATTGACATGGATAAAGACTAATTATAGTGATCAAAATTAGAATTGGGAAAAATATGGAACCTTTTCACAATATACATCAGTTTAATTACGCATTTTTTATTAAATTACAAAGTCTATAAATATTTAAACTTAACTTTATGTGCGTGCTTATCTAGGGTTAAGGGGATTAGATTAGATGTCTCAAAAGGGTAGTGAACTAATCTAATGAGCAGGTTAATCAATAAATAATAGAGATAAATAATATTCTAGATTTTTATAACTGAAATTGCTAAAAATATTTATGTAAAACTATTGATAGATATTTCAGTGAATTATAAATCAATGATATTTAGATGGTTTACTATGTGTATGTAGGTCTGATTTAGCATAGGCTAAAATTGGATTGAAAGGTGATCCTCAAATAATAATCATATTCTAGGAATATTATTTTTGTGGCCTCATGTACTTAATTTTAATCTAAATTATTGCATCAATGTAGGTGTCTAACCCTATTACATGTGTCATATATTAAATACTGATTGGATCTAGATGTGATTAGATCGACCCTTATGAATTTTATGCCACATTTCTTCTAATGTCCTTAGGTCATGCACAAAAGTTGGATTTCTTTGTTAAATGATCAAACCTTATCTCTTTTCCCTTGTAATGACTATGGAAAAAATAAGTTAGTTGGCTCACAATGTCGAGCTACCCAAATGACCCCTAGTTCAATAGTTACTACCTACATAGCTAGTAATCATATGAGCACATAAAAATTATTTATTCCCCCTACATGTTGGATTTTGTGTGCACAAGGATGCATTGTGTGATAAATAAAGACATCCATTCAACTAGTTTGTAATTTTAGCACGTAGATTGCTCTTTTAATGCTTTAGACCTATCAAAATACTTCTCCTATGACTAGTATATAAATAAGAACAAATAGGGTACATTTATTCACTTGATTTAATTATTGAATGCTTTTTGGTATATTAGCTTGTGAGTTGTATGTGATTTTTAGTTATTTGTTAGGTAAATAATAAATGAGGCTTGATCTTGTATATATAAAAAACCATTTTATAAATATTTTGCATTAAATTACTTAAGATTAACTTTAGGATATGTTTCTTTTATAAATTGGATAAATTTTGGGCACTAGAAACTTTTTAGGAAAAGTGGACACTTATATCACACACATATGTTTGCCTAGGATGCTAAAAAATAGGTACTTATCCAAAATACACAGGGAAGGATAATAATCAATTTTATATATTTTTACATCATTGATAAGGCTTAGTCATCATATTAATAATGGATAAGCAACTAAGCACAATGACATAGTGTGCATGAGTCTTTAGGTAACAGGGAAGTCTATAACTAAAAGTTACAACCATGATAAGTAGTTTTTATGTGTATAAGATTAGATTAATATATAAATAAAATTTTAGAATCTTCATTTTTCCCACCTTTAATCTAATAAAATGAAATCACAAGTTTAAAGGAAAAATGTATACTCGGGTGTGTATAACACACCTTATCTTTCCCTGAGCCCAACTTGAGTGCTTTACTAGTGACTAGCCTGCAACTAAGATCATGTTATAGTATATAATAAGTATATGAAATTTAGAATTGAATTAAGTTTAAATTATTGGAATTAAGAAGAGTGAGGTCATGAGTACACCTATGTGTTGATGTAACCATCATACCATTTAGTTATTTGATTTGAAAGGACACGTCATTATAAAGCTTTAAATTTGAGATTAGGGTAAATATAAACCTGTAAGTGCACATATGTATATATATTGGAGGACTCTTTCCTCCAACCTTTGTGTAAAGGTGTGTTGGAACATGGCCATTGATTTTGTTTAATCTCAATCATGTAACCCAACTATGTGCATGATCTGATGAGTGTGAACAATTTAATCAACTCACACTATATATCTGGTTAGAGTGGATGATTTAATAAAATCCAACCTATAATTCTAGTAAAGTTAGATGATTTAATATAATCTAACTTATAGGTTTGGTAAGATTGAACAATTTAATCAACTCAACCTTTCAAAGGTTAAACAACTACTGCAATAGATTTTCTCAATAACAATCCATATTGGGTGTGATAACAATCTGTAATAGTATTTAAAATATACAAAATGATTTTATTTTAAATTTCATGTGCCCTTGGCATGGCATATGCAATTCATATATGTCTACAACTGAAACCTAGGTATAATAACATTACACATGTATAAAATTCTCCCAAAACATTGTATCTGAATCATATCATTGTGCCATATGGTAAATTTGAAAATTAGTCCATGTATGGAGGACATATTTCTATGTCATTCCCTAAGTAAATATAGATAATCTAAGAAATGGTGTAAATTTGGAGAATATGTTACCATAACATGCCTCCACTGTAATCTGGAGATGCTGAGTACTGAATAAGTGCGGAGGTTATGCCGTAACTAAAATTTGAAATTGTGAAAATATGAAATTCATGCACCTATGAAATTCTCCTATTGATATGACCTTGTTTTGATATGAAGGGAAATATAATCTAGTATCTACCTTACTTTATAAGGATAAAATAACTATATAAGTTGTTTATGGACCATGTAGCATATATGGATAACATGTCTACGTAGATTTAGCATTAAGGTACACATTATGTGATCAGATAAAATCATAAGATGCATGATATAGATCATGATAATGTCTAGAGAGTAGAAGTACAAGCTTAGAAAGTAATCAAGTACACACACAAGAGCACTCAAAAGTAATATAAATAATGGAATGGTCCAAGGATACCTCATACAATGAGATTATTAAAATGTATCATAATCATATAGAAGTTCGTCAAATGTCTACAAAACATAGAAATGACATATTTTAATGTCCAGACAACATGTAGTGATATATTCATATGTTCAAATAGGAAAACAAAGGCATGGGGCCCACAATCAATTGAACATATTCACATGATTAAATAGTAAATATAATGCAATAAAATAGAAAACAAGGAACACATTCATGGAAGTGCGTAAATGAAAGCAAGCAATATAAGCAAATAAAATGAACATAACCTACTAGTTCTTAAACACATGTCCATGCAAGTAATGTTAAGTCCACAACATATCAAGTACACTGAAAACTATAAATATGAATATAAGCATGTGTAATTATATAAGCTCAAACATGATAATAGAAAGTGATCATATAATAATATAACCTAAGTGTGTGATGATCAAATAAGCAGATGCCTACAATGTACATAGCATGTGAGGGGAGGGAAGACCTAACATATGTATGTACATATATCGTGTATCTAGGTATGCATATATCACACACAAATGAAACATGAAACATATATGTATTTAAGAAAAGAATGATATGATATCTACTAACTCAGAGAAAAGAATATATGTATAGGAAATTGTACAACTAGAAACATGCTGAAAAAATTGGTAGCTTTTTAAAAGAAGCCATTTAATTTCAAGCAACAAAAGAGGATAGTAAACAAGTTATTTTTACAAGAAGCTAATGACTCCTTTCTGTGAAACAACATAATATGATAAAAGCAATGAAAATTTAGTCAATTATATGTGTTAATCAAAGGAAAAATCCTACCTTGATTTGATGCCATCTACGACCGTAACTTGTTCATGCAGTTTTTCTCAAAACACTTACTCTAAAACCATAAAACTGATCTAGAAATTTTTTTTGTTCAAAATCCTCAATCGAACTTATTTTCGATACAATATCAAACTTTCTCTCATAAACAATGATCTTATATATAAATTACATTTTTCAATATACTTTAAATGCCACAATTAATTTAAATTAATAACATATCAAACAAACATTTATATCCTTATATGCACATTAAAATCTAACCAAAAAATTAATGATTTATAAAACTACAAAATGAGTATTCATTATTAAAAAAAAAAACTTACCCCACCTAATATTAGGTACTTAGAATGTCGATTCAATATATGAACCACTCATCCTTTTGTATCTATCTCCTAGTCGCCGACGAGCCAACACATCCCCACGGACCACCCGCAAACCTTGCGACAACTATCGGTTAATATAGTTCACATAACAGTTTGAATCAGTTCCCACTATTCCTACTCATCGAGGTTGTGTTACATCTTTGACGAAAACCACTAAATCTTCTTAAAGATTATCTTCTTATTGTTCTTGTTTTTATTTTTCCATTGAAGCTTTATTGTTCGCTTGCGAATTTGCTTTTTCCTTTTTCCCTTCGACAGTGTGTGCGCAAATCTACACGCCTCAAACTTGTGCTTCGTAAATCTGCACACTAACTATTTTAAAATTTTCAGAAATTAATCTACCATATATATTAAAGGAAATCTCTTCAAAAAATTTGCTAAATGGCAATAAGTTAACTTTATTGATATTAATTTTTTTAAAACTAAGATTTATGTTGACTTGGTTTTGACAAATCTTCTTTTTTATTTTATTAAAAAGTGTTTATATTAAATCATTAATAAAAAGTACAATTTATCATCCAAAAAAAAGAGTGGAGAAGTCACACCTACATACCACAGTTGGGTGCCTTAACACCATGAAAAAGTACAACAAAACTAATAAACACCCTCAACCAAATTTGAGTAGAATTATTTTTATTAATGAAAATTTATGTAGAAATTTTTGTTATCTAAATTTATGAGATGCTGCCCCAACTTGCTCGGCATCGCAGACTACTTCCGTGTACAGCAGAAAATTGTTGAGATGCTGCCCCAGCTTCCGCGTACGGCGACTACCAATAATAATACCCATGTTTATCTCGTGCTCATCAATCAGACTAAATTGTTGAGATGCTGCCCCAACTACCTGCAGTGACTATAATATATTCAAGCCTAGTGAAAAGAGGCAACCATTGAGGTTTCTATCTAGTTAGTTATTAAGCATGGGCAGATCTCCTTGCTGCTCTAAAAATTCTGTCCTCAATCGCGGTGCTTGGACTCTGCACGAGGATTCGGTTTTGAGCAAATACGTCACAGTTCATGGCGAGGGTGGATGGAGATCTCTTCCACAAAAAGCAGGTAAATCATCAATTCATTCGTGCTCAACCTTCAACAATGATAAAGTGATGAAAACTCACATTTATCTTTTCAGCACCTATTGCTATATTAATAATCGAGTCTAGCAGGTCTGAAGCGGTGCGGAAAGAGTTGTAGATTGCGTTGGTTGAACTATCTTCGTCCCGATATCAAGCGAGGAGACATTTCCGTTGATGAAGAGGATCTTATCATCAGATTACACAGACTCCTTGGCAATAGGTATCCATTAATTTGGTGCTTCATCATGTAAGACTCATTTTTACTACTGCTTTATTGGTGTCCTTATGTGTGCAAATCCCTCTTTTGCATATTCAGGTGGTCACTGATCGCAGGACGACTGCCGAATCGAACAGACAATGAGATCAAGAATTACTGGAACACTCACCTCAGCAAGAAGATCGTGGCAGAGAAAGAAACTCTTTCCAAACAACGCACAGAATCAAAACCTGCTCTTCCTGCAAGTGACAGTGTGTTTAAATCTACCCCGGTTAAAGTAAAAGCAGTGAGATTGGCGAAGGGCAGCAACAAATATTTGGCCTGTGGTAATTCAAATCCTCAAGACATCAACCCCAGTGATGCAAATGCCTCTGAACTGGAGTTAATCGTGCAGGAGTTGATGACAGAGCATGATTCTGGTTTCACAATATGGAACGATATTGCTGAGTTGGGATCTCCGTCTATTGAAATTAATGGGCATTGTTATCTCCCTCGTATGGCCAATTTCGACGACTCGCAATCCTTACATTCTCAGCCTTGTCCAGAGAATGATCCCTCTTCTCCCGAGTATGACCTGCTGTGCTCTTCCTGGAATTCTTCAGAAGATTTCAAAATTGATGAGTTATACGTAAGTCTAACCAATGAGTTATAGGTAATTCTGACCAATGAGTTAAACCATTTTAAAATTGACGAGTTATAGGTTATTCTCTGGAGATTGATGTGCAGCCAGTGAAGAAGAGCGTTACAGACGTCGGATAAATAGACAACACCACCGAGAAAGCTCACTACGTAGATGGCTTACATTGTTGGCAGAATTCAAGCCTGCATAATTTTACTTAGTTTTAATAACCGGTTTTACATTTCTATCGTCTGTTTGAACGTCTATAATTTTTGGTGATGCTGCTTCTTTAAAAAAATATTATTAATATAAACGAAGGGGCTTTTAGGCATGAAAATTAGGCTTAGGCATATTTTATTTTTAATAATAAAATACTATTTCCTTCTAAATTTTATTTCCTTCTATTTTTTTTTAAATAAAGGATTTCCTTCGTCAGATAATTCTGCATCAAGGTCCACAAACTGCTGTCTCTCTATTGGTTTAAACTTAACTTTTTAAATGTTATAAAAATGTATTAAGTCGATTGTTGTACGTGCTCGTCAAACGGTATTTCCTTGGATTAATTTCACGGAGCTGCCCTTTGTGGGTAGACGTATAATTTAAAAGAACTCTTGTTGAGTAGTAGTGAAGATGACTCCTTTAAAAATTGAAACATGAAGTTTAAAATATTGAAATAGTTTAATGCAGATGAAACAAAGGAAAACGTTAAATGTGTTGAAATTAAAAATATTTAAAATAAAATCTAAAATAATATTTGTAAATTGATAGGTTGTATTTCATAGAGAATGTAAATGAAATTTTATTTCACAATTTCAGAAACGAAAAGAGGAAACATTACAATTATTAAGTTAAAAAAGTTGTTCACTTCACATTCTCAAAATTGACTTTATTTATTCTTATGAGAATGGATAACCTATTAAATAAGACAAAATGTAGACACCTAATATTAATAACAACTATATACAATATTGTTACATCCCTCCTAATCTGTAGGGTTCTTTGTTAAACCAAACATTCTTATAAACTTTCCATTTTTTTCTCGTCCAAGTAGTTTTGTTAGGGTGTCTACCACTTCTTATGTTGTAGGGCAATGTAGCAATTTGATACTACCATCTTTCACATATTACAAAATCAGATGAAATGTGATATTAATATGCTTGGTTTGGTCATGAAAGACTAGATTCTTGGTCATATGGATTGAAAAAGTGTTGTCAACCATGAGAGGCATTGACAAACCCTATTGCTCCTACAAAACTTAAACAACCCTTCAAAGCCACAAGATCTCTCTACTTGCCTTTGAAGTGGCCATATATTCTTTTTCTATACAATAAATTGTCAGTACTCATTGCTTCTTAAATTTTTAACTGACAACTATCATCCCAAAATTCATCAAAAGACCCATTGTGGACTTCCCATCTTCATGGTCACCAACATAATCAAAATTTGAATACCCAACCAATTTGAAGTCCCCTATCCCATAATATTTGAGTCTAAATTTTTGTGTTCCTTTGAGACATCGAAGAAACTTTTTATTACTAGCCAATGAGCATCCCTAGGTTGTTACATGAATCTTAAGAAGACACCAACTGTAAATGATATATCTGGTCGACTTGTAGTCACATAAATCAATTTTCCGATGAGTTATCTCTATTTAGTGAAATCAATCAAATATGTTGAATCTTAAGATGTAAATTTGAGATTATGTTTAATGGGCATGGTGAGAGGCTTACAATATTCCACTATGAACTTGTTCAAAATACTTCTACTAAGTGATGAAGAAATATCTTGGTTTTTGAATTACTTCAATACCTATATCAGTTGTTTTAAATATTTTCATCATCTTCAATTTGAACTTTATATTGTTCCATTAATTATTCACTATGATGACAAAGTCATCAGCATTATCAAATAGAAATACAATTATTTTGAGAAAAAAAGTTGTATCTTCGAACTTAAACTATTTGAATTTCATGTTGATGGGGTGTTCGGCTAGTTTGTTGTACCATGCTTGAGGGGCTTAATTCAAACCATATATTAATTTTTCCAGTTTGCACAACTTGTGCTCTTGTCCATTTACTATAAAACCTTCCATTTTTGTCATGTATACATTTTCCTTAAGGTCACCATTCAAGAATGAAGTTTTGGCATCCATTCAGTGAACTTTCAATCTATTTTGAGTTGCTAGAGCAAAGATGGTTCAAATGGTAGTCCATTTTATTGTAGGTGCAAAAGTTTCATTATATTGATTTCTTTCTATTTGAGCATATCCCATTACAACAAGCCTTATTTTGTGCTTGTCAATTGAGCCATCAATATTGCATTTATTACAGTAGACCAACTAGAATCCAATAGATTTACAACCATATGGAGGACCAAATAATTTACCAGTCCCATTTTAACCAATACATAATGTTCATTTTTCATTGCTTTTCTCCAAGATTCAAGATTCCCATCATGTTTGAAAGATTTGGTTCTTGATCAAACAGAACATTTAGTTCTTCTTCACGATAATCATTCAAGGTGAGTATTTCAATTCTATTTTAAATTTATTGAAGGGACTTGTCTTATACTAATGCAACTACATGTGCACTTCTAGTTCCTATTTTCTCAACTTCATAAGGTTTTACATCTTTCAATGTTTGAGTGGCCCAATTAGAAATCTATTTTTTATTTTCAGTTCTTTAATTTGATCCTCTAAAGTTTCATCACTTTATTCCCCCTATTCTAGTGGCACTTATTTATTGTTTGATGAAATTTCACTCTCTCCTTCAATAGGAGTTTCAATCAAGTGTATATGAGATAATAGAAAATAAATAGGTTCCCAATTGTGTATCCCCTATTCATTATTTGTATCATCCAAATCACTCTCTATTGACATCAAACATTATATACTTGTCAAGTCAATTCAATGAACAATCATTATGCTCTTCATCCATTGAAGTCTCAAAAAAGACAACTTCTCAAAAACTTCTTCTCTTTCTCATCATATAACTCATATTCCTTGGAGGATTCAAAATGTCCCTAGTGGTTGCATTTTTTACTGCTATGGTCCAACTTATTTCTCTTATCCTTTGAAATCATTGTGTAATAAATGGATCTAAAAATATAAGGATGTCGCATTGCAAGAAGATGACCACACCACATCTCATACAGAGTCTTTTATTTAAGAGTTGTTGATGGTGATCTATTGTAGATGTGTATATAATATTATTTTAGCTACCATCCCAAAAGTGTAGATTTACCCCTTTGTAGTTCAACATAGCATGAACCATATTTAGTGTAATTCTATTCATCCTTTCTACAACTCTATTTTGTTGAAGAGTATGAGGAAATGTGAGATGGTGTTTGATTTAATTTTACTCAAGATAGGATTCAAACTTATTTGAAGTGTATTCATTATCATTTTTTGTCCTAAGTGTCTTGATGTTGGTTTGACATTTTTTTTCAATCATGGTTAATGTTTTTTTGGAAAGTCTCGAAGGCTTCTATTTATTTCTTCAGGAAGTAAATCCAAATCATCTTACTACAATGATCAATGAACAAGATGAAGTACTTATGATCACCAATAGACAAGATTACAAGATAATATAAGTTTGATTGAACCGGTTGTAAGTTTATGTCAAATTTCAACTATGACATTGGGAATGGTTGTCTTACATGTTTAGCCAAGATGCATGCTTCACACTTCTCATTTGATTTTATAAGAAATTAAAGCATGCAAACAACACAATTCTTTTGCAATACACATGTTATTACAATGAATGTGCCTGAATCTACCATGCCACACCATGTTTGGAGACATTTCATCTTTCACAAGATAAGCATGATTCCTTGAATTTGATGGCTCACCACTAAGTTTAAGTAGTTCCTCTTCCTCATATCCAATCAAGATGACTTCATTGTAATTTTTTCTCCTAATTGTGACATTATCATTATCTAACAAGATGGAATACCCTTGCTACCTTATGAGAATTAGGGAAAACAAGTTTTGTTTCAATTGAGGAAGGTAGAGAACATTTTGGAGTTTGAAATTTTGAAGCCTTGGACACCTGAGTCATATTATACCTCATATTTGTGGTTACATACTTGATGTATCTATGAGGTATACTAAACCACAACTTTCTTCACTAAAATCCTCAAAAATATCTTTTCATGAAGTCATATGTAGAGTGTCACCAGTATTAAGAACCCAAGTATCAAACAATGAAGAAATAATATAGACATTATTTTCTTCATCATCTATATTGGAAAACACACATTCATTGGTGAATTGGGAAGAGTTTAACTCTTTTGTTTTCTATGATTTTTCTTTTTTATTTTTACAATATGATTTAATTTTCTCTAATGGATTTATGCATTTATGAGTTTTATGACTTCCTTTTTTATCACACCATTCATAGTAGAGATTTTATTTATAATTCTATTTTTTACCACCTTGATTTTGATTTTTATTGGCTTTCCCTTTTACTTCTTATTGTACTTATTATTAACTTATTTTTTGGAAGATATGGCCTTATTGAATTTTTTATAAGAATATGCTTTGGCATACCACACACTTTCTCCTCTTCTAGCCTCAGTTTCTATCCCAAAGGCCTTTTCTTTTTCATCCAACTTTTCAACCAATTGATAAAATGTGAGAGTTTTAAACTAATTTATTACTTATCGAGAGTCCATATAGGTCAAATAGTTTAAGATAAGGGAGTTTTACAGAAGTTGATATTGACATCAATTGCATCTACATCATGTTTGATGGCACATATGCTTGAAGGAAATATCATCACATCGCCATCTGTTAACTTAATGTTAAATAAATTCAACTATAATGGAATGAATTCTATCTCCAATTTAGAACCGTATAGCTCCTTCAATTTGTGAAATGCATCCCATGGAGTATTTCACCCATGAATATGACGAAACACATATATGTCAATTGAGACCCTCATAAAATCCAATGCATTCTAATTTGTATTCTTCCATGTCTTGATATACTTTCATTATGTATTGGTTTAATTGGTTGTTTCTCTCCATCCCAAATATCAAACCATAGATCATTAAATATGAGTGTGTTCTCCACTTACTAGAATTATTCTAACCAGTTTTCTTTGGTGGTCAATGTTATGATAATGATAGATTTGATTGAATTTAAGGTTTTGAGTTTTCATTTTGAAGTTTGGAATTTGGAGTTTTTGTTAACCCTAAATTAGTTCCTTTTTAGTCTAAAATGGTCCCCTTTTCTATATACCACTAGAGCATTATACCAACATCTCTATATACATGTCCTTATTATACACCCATTGATACGTGGAAGAAGATATCCATTTATATGAACTCAATAGTATGTGAAAGAGGATTTAAAGCATTTGAGAGTAGAGTGATAGATGGTACCTAAGTGTCATATGACAAGGAGTCACCCTATCATTAACATCAACTTAATAATAAAACCTCATAGAAAAATATACTCAATTTTTATTGATTTTATAATTTATGTTCTTTTATAAACGAAAGGGTAAAAGATTAGATCTCATTTTTTCTCCTTAAATTTGAAAAAAATAGTTTTTTTTTGCCAAATTTGCTTAGAATCGTGTTCTCAAATGATAATTTCAATGAAAAAATGCTTTAAAAATTTAATTTTTTCAAAAAATTTAAATAACACTAAAAATCCAATTTGAAAATATATTTTTTTAATGAAAAAAGACTCAAAAAATTGGGTGCCTCTCTTATTTATCTTATGTGAATTACCAATAGTAGTAAATTTGAAAAATGATGTGTACAACTTTCCCTAGGAATCTAGCTTCACATAATAATGTGAAGACTATAATATAAATAAATGCACCATGATTGAAGTAAATCAATACAAATAAATATACCTCAGCCAATGGAATACATTACATATCACCCTTGATCTATTATGTGGTGCTACTCTAAGAAACTTTATAAATGCACGTGTGCTTAGTAAAACTATGAAAATATTCATACTCTCAGTAGAGAAAATGTCTAGAATGCCTCTCAAATGTAATTATGAAAGTAGAATAGCT
>JARHVA010011064.1:92500-97970 GCA_037957365.1 Torreya grandis
GCAACTATAAATATGAACAATTGAGAAAATTTATGTTGATAATAACATTAAAAAAATTAAAGCATCTACATGAAAATATATTTCACTCAAATATCATGAAAGCTTAAGATTGCCAATAGCATGTTAAAATTTTAATAAGAGCTTGTTATGTGAGTTAATATAAGAATAATGACTAAAATATGTCATATGAAAAATATTTACACCCTATGGATTTTAGGGAGATTTTGAGTAATTATCATATTTGTCTTTGATTACAGGTTTCTCTATCATATTGTTGCCATTTTACTTGATCCTCTAGGATTTTTAACTAGCATATATATTCATTACTTTTCACCTTAGGATTCTAACATTTGGAAAATATTTTCCTTCTTTTATTGGCATCTCTCATGAGGTTTTTTAATTTTATACAACTCAATTTGGAGGAAGCAATCATGGAACTAAAGTGGGTATGCAGTTTGTTCCAAAAGTATACCACTAGGTAACATATCCCATACTCAGTACTTTCCTCCTGATATTTTACTTGATTTTAATGCTTTTTATAGTTGTTAAAAGTGTATTGAAACTCATATTTTTATTGTAATTTTTATAGAATGTATCTCATTTGATTCCATGCTTCAAATCTGAGTGAAAACTAGTTGGATACCACATGACATTACAAGACTTTGGGCATTCAAAATGTTATTAAGTTTTAATTCCTATTTAAAATTGAGAATGATGATTAGTATGTTGATATTAATAAGCATTTTTGAATTTATGTGAGAATCTACTTTCTTGTCTTATCCCTTTACACTTGAGATTTTGTTACTTTAGAAAAAATAAAACAAAAAAGTCCCTATGTAGGTGCAATTTATATGTTTATTTATGCCTTGTTTTTCCTTTCTTGAAATGAAGAGTAGGAATCCAAAGCATGTTAGTCCATGCTTTGGTAGTGAAAACTCAAAATAAGCATATTGTACATAACATACTAAGCCAACTCCCTCATGATATTTTTCAAATGAAATCTAAGAGCTATTGAAAGAAGGAATACAACCATCAAACCTTCCCAATGGCATCCTTCCTCCAAGAGCATATCAAAAAAATTATTTTACCATGATTTAGTGCTTTAAGTCTTTATCAATGATGAGAGTCTTGATCCTCCAGAATATTTCAATGCACCAATGAATTAGGCTCAAGAATTTGATCAATGTTTTCCAAATATTTGAAGCTATTCTATTACAAATTCTACATAATAATATTACACAAAAATAGATTGAAGGAATGAGTGAGGACCATTGTATTTATATATTTTTATAAATTATCAGAATCAACCATGACCATCCATATTAAGATCAAAATGTGTGTCCATGATTAAATTCAATTATTGAGGCTTAATCCATAAATATCCACATTAATATTTGGAAGAATGGGGCATTAACGAGGCATGTGAAGGCATAAATTAGATATTTGTTCCATTTATGGCTTATATATGCCACCTCATTGATGACATCACAAGATGATGTAGAATTGAAAAATGAATTTACAATTAATATATTTTTAATAACTTCCATGAATTTTCCACTTAAACTCTTAATTTGGTTTAATTTGTTTAAATGAACTCAATTAGTTTTCTGTAATTCTTGGGAAATTGGTTTCTTAATTAATCAAACTAGTTAAAATGTCCATTTACTATGTCATAATTTTATTAGTGTATAATTAGAAGAAGGTGTCAATTATGTGTGAACCAATACGCGAATTAGAGCATTGTGGATGCAAAATAACACATACACATGTCATGTGATTCCAAATTAGAAGAATTTAGTGGTCAAGAGAATAATTTTACATGATCATAATTTGACTCAAAGGGATTTGATAAAATAAAAATAATCACATAAAATACATTTACCCATTTAGGGATATATTAGCCTAAATCAGCACCTGTTTGTGACAAGTTCAAAACATTTAGTGTGTTTTAATGATCTTGGCCCAGATTGTGTATTGCCATATAATTTTAAATAAGATTGAAAATTTTATCACAATAGTGGTAGGAATTGGATGTCTACATTTTCCCCCTATTTGAGAAGGCATGGTGAGACATTCTGTTGAAGCAATGTGTTTTGAAAGAGTGAAAAGTTGTCAAAATAAGTTGAAGGTTAATGATCCATGATGCCCTTTGAGAGGGCATATGAGGATGAAAGAATGGGATGGACTCTCAAAAAGAGAGATAAAAAGTGAAATGAACCCATGGATGAGATTACATCCATATGAGCTAATGCTTTCATGCATTGATTATCAGTTATCAAAAATAATTCATAATATAATAGTCCCCAAGGTGGGGGGGGGGGGGGGGGAAATGGGAATAATGCAATCCCAAAATATAAGTGACACACTTTAACACACCCAAAAGAGGGTGAAATCTATGTTATTATGGAATGATCAATCCTAAAAGACAAGTTTCATACTTTAACATTACTAGAATAAGTGCAAAAGTTGTAGATGTTGGAATTAAAAGAAAAATGAGAACATTGTTGGAGAGAAAAGAGGTCAATGAATTTATAATGTTCTTGAGTATAGAAAATTTGATAGGTAGATAAATCATTGTTTCCCTTGTAGTGCTTATTCTGATCATTGATAATTAATTATGACCTAGTAGGGCATATTGGATAAGAGATTGGTCTAAATATTGTGCCCCAATAGGATAAATTAGAAAGCATAGCTCAAAGATATAACCAAATGCATAGATTAAATATGAGAAAGTGAAAACATAGATGTGATGGTCTGATGATTGAATATTCCATGAGAAACCAGGCATATTAGGATGCATAAAGTGATTAAAGAGATGATTGGAAGAATACAGGTGGTTGAGCTGACCTGAGATACACTATGTATCTAAGCACTACCTACATATTCTAGATGGACCTGAAACCAATGTAGTTTGCCTAAAATCAAAAGGAAATGGAATGAGGAAAGAAGAATAGAAATTGTCTAGTTAGCTAAATAGTCAACTAGACTCATAATGTATGGCAAGAGTTGCACATCTTGCATAGAGTCACATGTTAGGTATGGTACATTTAGAAATGATATTTAGAGATTTATTGACTTTTGGACTTGTAATATAAATCACTTGGTGTTTACTTTAACAAAATTTAAATTATGCATCATAAGTATGAATAACTTATAATAATAGTGTATTCATATTGTAATAGATTGGTTCAAATGTAAATACTTATAACTAAGGATAATGATAAATACTACCAATAATAGATCTACAAATATTTACATTTAAATAAAAACAAAGATAAACATAAAAAATAAATATAACCTAATTTAAAATCAAGATATGAACAAACAAGATTTATGTACAAACAAGAATGTATAAAATCAAAACAATAATATCATAATAAACAACATGAAATAAAGAAATTAATAATCAAGATCCATCTGTATTACCAATATGTTCTTGGAAAACAAATCAAAATAATAAGACAAACACAGGTCTAAGGAAATCAATCCTAATGAAAACTAGACAAAAAATGGTTATAGAATGCATTTGACCTCAATGAAAAAAATACAAGACGAAAAAATATAAACACAAAAAACCAAAATAACAAAACACTGAGTACAAATAACAAAACAAAAGAAATGAATAGACAAGAAAGTGAAAAAAATCAAAATCAAAATCAAATAAACACACACAATGAAGGGTTAGTCACGATGTTAGTGAAAGTAAATAAAAATTCAAATTGTTCATGAAATTATAATATAGGTGTTACTCTTTATTATAGGTTGATCCCTAATCTAAGAAATAATGAGACTAGCTTAATAGGTAAAGAATGGAATAGACAAAGTTGCCCATAAGTGGTAGGGAAGCAACACAAAAGAAAACGAGGAGAAAAAGAAGAAAAATAAGTGGTGGCCAAGCTGACTCTAAATGTATGAGATAAGTGGATGCTTCCTAAATATTTATATACATGCAATGCTTAACATGAACTTCAAGACAAATGTAGTTCTCCCAAGAAATGGGATAGAATAAAAGTGATGATGAGAAAACATCATTGATTTTGTAGAGTAAATATGGAAATTGGGATCATAAAATGATGATAACATTCAAATGATTACTTGGAAAATATCAAGAGTGTATGGAAAAGGGGGTCTTATCTGACTTCAACATGAATCAAATGCAAGTCCCACATAGTTCCATTAGGACCTCAAGTCACAATAGTTATACCAACACAAAAGGTGGTAAAATCTGACTAGGTAAAAATAAGTTCTAAAATTGAGGGAAAATGGCTATAAAATGATAATAGTGATGTCTAGGTGATGTGGTAATGCATGATAAAAGGTGGTGTACCTAATTTTCCCATAGTCGGTTTATAGATAGGAAATAATGTTATAAGATATTGATTTTCTCATAGGTAATTATAATCAATGATACGAAATGAAATACTAATTTTCCCATAGGCAGTTATAATCAGTAAAATTAGATAAATATAAATGAAAGATAACTTACCAGATCCATTGTCACACTAATTTCATAAATTCTCATTTAAAGATGAAATTCTGAAACTATTTAAAGTAGATCAGAATCCCCCTATAAAAGGTGTTCGAAAGAACCAAAGGAGCCAAGATAAAAAAATGGTTGGGTAGGCCAAATAAAAATAAACTTTGGTCAATAGTAAATTCATGGTAAAATAAAATGGTATAATTCCCTAGCATAAATAAACTAATAAGATGAAAATTATTTATAATGCTAATAGTGTTGCCCCCAAGTGACGATTGCTTGTAAAATGGCAAGAGTATGGGATTAGTTTCCACATAAAATGGTGAGATAATTCAAACTTAAAATATGCTTAAAAAATGACAAGAGTGTGGCTGAGATGACCAAACTAACATCAAAATAAATTGAGCACTACCTACATAGTCCTAATGGACCTCAAGTCAATGTAGTTCAAAGGGCATAGTAAATAGGACATAATGGTAAATGATCCTGATACTCTTTCTAATGTAGAGATGCACATCATAATCAACATATGAGATAATGATACTAATAAATCATAAAAGTTGTTATCCAATACCTCATTTATATAGTTCCTTTTTCAATATCCTACTATAGATTTAGACTCTAAAAATGTGATCTTTGTTGGTTGTTGATTATGTTCCCTTCAAACATCAAGATAAGGTATCTTTATAAGCCTCTATAAAGGAAATTACAGCCATGAATGGTAAATAACACTTGTTTAGGTGTTTTCAATTATGTCCTAAGGTTGTCCAATAGTATTCATGTGTTAATTTGTATGCATGGTTCCCAATGTCAAAGTGTGCTTTAGTGATCATGCATTGACCTTGCAATGTTTGCTTGGTTAGGAAAGTTGATGGATAATGGTGATGAGTGTAACTGTTTAATGGGTCATATGAGGGGGTCAAGAGTGCTTGGTGTAATTTTTCAAATAAAATTAATTCATCATAATAGCCTTGTGAAGGTATAGGTTCTCCA